>JAJOZX010002615.1:197500-295000 GCA_023014485.1 Bathynomus jamesi | reverse complement strand
CTTGGCATGAAGACTGGCCCCATCTCTTCCGCAACATCCTCTGGAGCGACGAGGCGGTGTTCCACGTCGGAGGCTTTGTCAACCGCCACAATTGCCACTACTGGGCAGGAGAGGATCCCATGGTTACCGCTGAAAAACGGCAGAATCGGTTCAGTGTAACGGTGTGTGTGGTATGACCTCAGATCAGGTTGTGGGCCCGTTCCTTCTGCGCAACACCATGAATGCTGAGCGGTACCTTGCTATGTTGCGAAACGAGGTCTGGCCGGTTGTCAGCACATGGGAGAACATCGACGATCAGATATTTATGCAAGATGGCGCCCCTCCGCACTTCGCTCTTGTTGTCCGTGAGTGGCTGGATGCCCACTTCCCTGGGCGTTGGATGGGTCGTCGTGGTCCACATCAATGGCCAGCCAGGAGCCCCGACTTGACACCGTGCGACTTCTTTCTTTGGGGGTGGGTAAAGGAAGAAGTCTACCGCACCAAACCGAGGACATTGGAAGAACTGGAGGACCGAATTCGGGAAGTCATGTCCTCCATCCCGCCGGAGTTCCTGCTAAAGTCAGTGGACGCCATTCCTGGGCGGCTCCAGAAGCTGGTGGAAAGAGTTGGAGCCCACATTGAATTTTAGAGAAAACCTACCATGTATGCCTACCTTTTCATATTATTTCTTCTGAAATAAATGGATAATATACGTATTTTTTTACCAATCCAAAATAGGGAGCTACTTTCCGCCCACCCTGTATATATATATATATATATATATATATATATAATATATATATATATATATATATATATATATATATATATATGCATCATAACTCGGTAGTTCAAGTGTTTTGATTCAGAGTTTCAATCAAGTTTCGTCATGTGACAATCATTGATGAATCATTGAGAGAAGTTGCCACATATCGGTCGAAACGTCACAAAATTAGATTCCGATTCCGAATTAGCTTTCCTAAAACAACAATAATAAAATTTTTTTTTTAGAATTCATTAACCTTTTAAACTTTCCACTATTCTATTTTTAAATATCTAACAGTTATTGTGCAAAATAGAATTGCACGTATTCCCGATCACACACACACACACACACACACACATATATATATATATATATATATATATATATATATATATATATATATATATATATATATTTTAACTGCAAACATACAATATAATTAATGTAAAGAACGACGCTTGTGTAGAAGAGCGTCCGCACAAGATTTGGAGAGAAAAAAAGCAAATAAAAATGAGGCACCTCCCAGGAATCGAACCCGGGATCATCCAATTGCCGGTCGGATATGCTAACCACTGCACCAAGGTCCCCAATCAGTCAACTCGTAATTCTCCCACATACGAGCGGAATCGAATGCCCTGAGGGGGAACCTTCTCATGCCGTACATATATACATTTTAACTGCAAACAACACACAGTATAATTAATGTAAAGAACGACGTTCGATTCCTGGGAGGTGCCTCATTTTTCATTTGCTTGTTCTCTCTCCCCATCTTGTGCGGACACTCTTCTACACAAGCGTCGTTCTTTACATTATATATATATATACAGGGTGTTCCATAAGTGTCCCATACATTAAAACTAAAAGAAATGTTCAAACTGATATCTTGTTTTGGGATTTTTTTTTGTTGCAAGTAGAATAACACGCAATGGCTAATATGGAAGTGAGTTAGACTGGAGAGGAAAAGGCCTCCGCCTTTTCCTTCCGAGTGTAAGGAAAAGAGGTGAACTGAAAAACAGCAGATCTACCGATGATACATCAGAATTAAAGTCTGGTTTTAATTTCGCCGTCCTTGCTGCTCGGAACTCTTACCTTAAGCTTAAAATTATGGAATCGTTATTCATTTATAATTTAAAACCAGACTTCAATTCTGACGAATCATCGGTAGCTCTGCTGTTTTTCAGTTAATCTCTGAAGATAGAATGAGTACATTCCGAAACGTGGGTATCAATTAAAGTTTGGAGAATGCTTGTTTTTTCTCTGATATTCCTATTCATTATTAAACTGCGTTTTCCACGCCAAGAATCAATAGCCGATATATATATATATATATATATATATATATATATATATATATATATATATATATATATATATAAGAATTTTAAAGTTATTAACGGAAATATCAACCTTACACTTAACACAATGATTTCTAATGGCAGACTGTTCCTTTTTAGATAAAACTTTCCCTGTCCTATGGCTAATACCCATATGGGAGCAAAATCTTGCCTGCAAAGAACGAACTGTGCTGCCAACGTAGTTCCCCTGGGAACACCCAGGGCAGGTAAACAAATAAACGACAGAACAGTTCATCGCAGGGGGGATTTTGTCCTTACAACGGAAAAAACATTCAAGGGTATTATTATTTACAAAAGCAACCTTAAAATCAGTGTGAAAATAAAATTTCCTCACCACACTCAACAATTGCTTTTTCACAAAAGTGTTAAAATGGTAGAGGTCAGGTAAAACAAGATATTTACAATTCTTAGGAACATCATACGTTGGGATAAGGTTGGGGGAATAAACTTAAGAAATTTACCAATAATACCTTGTACAAGATCCCGTGGAAAACCATTTTTAAAGAAAAAATCAGTAAGGAATTCAAACTCATTATGAAGCAGAGCAAAGTTTGAGCAAATATTATAAGCTCTATGCACTAAAGTGCGAATGGAACTTAGTTTGTAATTAAAATCGCAAAAACTATAAAAATTAAAACCTAAACCCGTAAAAGTAGGCTTCCGGTATGTCGAAGTTAAATAATAATACCCTTGAATGTTTTTTCCGTTGTAAGGACAAAATCCCCCCTGCGATGAACTGTTCTGTCGTTTATTTGTTTACCTGCCCTGGGTGTTCCCAGGGGAACTACGTTGGCAGCACAGTTCGTTCTTTGCAGGCAAGATTTTGCTCCCATATGGGTATTAGCCATAGGACAGGGAAAGTTTATATATATATATATATATATATATATATATATGCTGCACCATTTAGTGTCAGTGAGCCATAAGCTGCGAGGGAAGGTGTCGCGCTGTAAAGCGAGTCAGACAGTCTCATTCCTTTCGCTATACTATAATAATTACATCGATATTACTAACAATTCCTAACAAACACATCAGTAATGGATAGTCAATAATAATTAAACAATGTTATGCAAATATACTTCTTTGGGGTAACCTGTAAAATATACATTATATAATGTTATGTTATAATGTTTCAGACCAACAAAGACCCTAGGATCCACTCATGGCTGGTCTACCTAACTGTGTTCGTAATTGTGTATGTCCTCCGTGGTGGCGGAGGGGACCTACAATTTTACGTTGGTTCCGAACCACAACAACATAAGAAATTTATGTAACAACTTCCTGTACAATGTGTACATTGGCAACGACCAATTTAGCAAAACTAATTAATTATCGATTTAAAACTAAAGATAGAATCTCTGGATCCAGAGGATCACGTCATAATGGACTACTATCCACAAATATGTTACACTCTATATCTATTTATAACCGACATGCAAATATATCAGATCCAGAGAATCCAGTCAATTTCATTACGGTATCCATCAATACTAGTACCTTGTCACGAAAAATAAGTCACGGTCCATATCGATTGTGGACCAAGTCAAAATTTACAACCATATACATTACAATTTATACACTTAGGAAAAAGTGTAGGTGTGGCTGTAAAGACTGTACAGTAATGTAGAAATGTGTGTGCACCCATCTTGGGTCTCCCATTTAAAGGTGTTTGTGGGGCAAGTGAAGATCATGAGTTTTTCAATACCTCACAGTACTATGGGGGGCACCGCTCAGCAGAGGAATCTCTTTAAATGGGGTGTGTAAGGACGGAGAGTATCCCCTAACCCAAGACGCTGCCTCTGCCTCCCTATATCCCACAACACTTGTGTTGAGCTGTGGGATCTATCCCCACAAAGCCTTAATTTTACTACCTTAAACTATACCCAATCTATCAACATACGCGTCTAATCGATTTTTAAACATGTTTATAGACGTGCTACTAATTACTTCTACCGGCAAACTATTCCACCTAATAAATGCAAAAAACTTCACTTTTTTCTACGTGAAGGTCAAAATATGAAAATAAAAACCCACTCTAATAGACAGAGTTTATTTCCACGACAGTTTCGACGCCCACTGGCATCCTCCTCGGGTGGATACAGAAACACGAATGAACCAAAACAAGAGAGAAAAACAGTCCAGGGACCGACGTTAAGAAATTCGCACCTAGGTTAGATCCCATTCTCCCGACACCGGAAGGGCATTTTCATTAAGTACATTCGCGCAAATTTAAAATTATCTTCCTGTTCTAAACATACAGATTCTATTATATTTTTTTACATAATTATTACGTACATTTATTATTAAATTTATTACATTTAATATTGCATAATTATATTACAGAAATTATAAATTTATTATTACATTGGTTATTACATTATTGTTTATTATACAGAACTTATAAACCGAAAAACGAATGAAAAAAGCCGATTAGGAAACAATCCAGAGACCATTGAGAAATTCGCACCTAGGTTAGATACCGTTCTCCCGACACTGGAAGGGCATTTTATTACAGGGTCCACTTATAAGTACATTCCACAAATTAAAACTATCTTCTTGTTCTATACATACAGATTCTAATATTTTGACATAATTACTGCATTTATTATTACATTTACATTTTTTTTTAACATTTATTATTATTACCTTTACCCTAATTATTAAATTTATAATATTACCTTTATTATTACATCTGTTGCATTTATATTTATTTCCACATTTATTACTTCCATTATTACATTTACTAAAGGCGAGTAAGGAAACATTCCAATCCAGAGACATTTAAGAAATTCACACTTAGGTTCGAACACGTTCCCACGACTCCGTAAGGGATTTTTTGACCAAGAATCTCATTAAAGGGTCTAACTTATAAGTACCTTCGCACAAATTAAAATTATCTACTTTTTCTATACACACAGATTCTATTATTTTTCTTTTGACACAATTATTACATTTATAAAGTACCTTACTTGATTCCCAATCTATAGCATGATTATTTTGGCTGGCGTGATAAAAATGGCATTATTAGTATTACAACTTCTGAAGGCATATTTGTGTTCTTTAATACGGGTTTCAATATTTCTTCCAGTTTCTCCCACGTATACTAAATCACAACTTTTACAGGGAATGCTGTAGACACAGGCTTGTTCCTCTTTTGCCACGTTATTCCTAACCAATTTACTTTTCACGGTAGACGAATATTTGAACGTCAAAGCAAACTTAAAATCTTTCGTCAACGGTTTTACTCTTTCTAAGCCGGCAATGTAAGGCGAACTCACATATTGTTTTGGTTAACTGAAGGTTCCCGAGGGGCATACAAAGATTTTCTGGCTTTAAAATACGCCTTTCTGATAAACCACTCGGGATATTTTAAATCCTTAAAAATGTTCCAAATCTTTGAATTTTCCGGGTCAGGCAAATGTGGGCTACAAATCCTGAGTGCTCTTAGAAACATGGAAGAAATAATTGAGCTTTTAACCCCTTCATCATGATATGAAAAATAATGAATGTACGAATTACAATGAGTAGGTTTTCTATAGACCAAATTTTGCCAGGGAAATTTTGAAGGAACGTATTCCGTGTGTTAAAAGAGAAATTGACCATACATATTTCAAACTAAGAAATTGTCTACGCGTCCTTAAATCGCAGGTGTTGTGTGAACTACTTGTGGCGCTGTTTGAAACTGCAGATTATAAATGTGACGTGGAGACTAGACGCACTGAACAACGACTTAACAGAAAGCTATCCTATTTATGTGATGAAGGTGCTTGGTCAAAGTGTGCGGTGGAAGGTTCCGTTTTAAATTTATCGACATATGTCTTATCCAAATCTGAAAAGGAAGTTCTTAATTTAGGGCTGTCGTTTGCCCTTAAACCCGATAAAAACATTGTTTTAGATTTTGTGTCTTCCATAGTTAATTCCAGGGTGGATATTCCGTGTTTAAATGGTTTGATTATGAGCAAGTTTCTGGAACATTTCAACTCATTGGACTCTATTCCCAAAAGATTCCGGTTAGCTTTAGACAAGCTCAGGAAGAATGAAGCAATATTTGTCACTAAAGCGGACAAAAGTAACACTGGTTATTTTGGACAAGTGTGATTATAAACAAAAAATGGAAGCGTTACTTAGTGATGAATTCACCTACGCCAAAGTGAGATCGTCCCCCCTAAAGCGTCTTTCTGCCGAATTCAACAAAACCATCAGGAACTTATTAAAAGATGTCCCGGCGATTGATCCTAAAAGATTTCTACAGATTAACCCCAAACTCCCCCACATTTACCGGCCTACCCAAAACCCATAAGATTAATATACCACTCCGTCCCATTATTTCACACAAGGGTTCCTTTAGTTACAGGTTATCTAAATTTCTTGCAGATAAATTAGCCCCATTAGTTGGTAAATTTTCAGGCTCGCACATCACTAATTCCTGTGACTTTATTAACAAAGTTATGTCCTTAGATTTAAAACGGGGAAGAATGATCAGTTTTGACGTTGAGTCCTTGTTTACGAAAGTTCCCATTGATGATGTACTTAGTTTTTTAGATAGAAAATTGCCAACATGTAATGTAGAACTAGGCATGCCCACATCTGTATTTTTAGAACTGATAAAACTCTGTCACCAATAATGCTTTCTCCTTCGGTGAAGAATTTTATTTGCAACGTTTTGGTATGGGAATGGGGTCTCCTTTATCCCCAATACTGAGTACATTATACATGGAATACTATGAGTCGGAATTGTTGCAAACAATGTCCCAGGAATCTAATTTGGTTTCGTTATGTAGATGATATTTTCTCATTTTGGCCTGACCACTGGAACAACTTTAACACTTTCTTTCAGTCATTAAATAATCTTGTTCCCTCTATTAAATTTAAATATGAATGGGAGAACGACAAACAATTACCTTTTCTAGATGTTTTGGTCATTAACGAAAGCGGAAAGCCCAATTTCACGGTCTATAGAAAACCTACTCATTGTAATTCGTACATTCATTATTTTTCATATCATGATGAAGGGGTTGAAAGCTCAATTATTTCTTCCATGTTTCTAAGAGCACTAAGCATTTGTAGCCCACATTTGCCTGACCCGGAAAATTCAAAGATTTGGAACATTTTTAAGGATTTAAAATATCCCGAGTGGTTTATCAGAAAGGCGTATTTTAAAGCCAGAAAATTTTTATGCCCCTCGGGAACCTTCAGTTAACCAAAAACAATATGTGAGTTCGCCTTACATTGCCGGCTTAGAAAGAGTAAAACCGTTGACGAAAGATTTTAAGTTTGCTTTGGCGTTCAAATATTCGTCTACCATGAAAAGTAAATTGGTTAGGAATAACGTGGCAAAAGAGGAACAAGCCTGTGTCTACAGCATTCCCTGTAAATGTTGTGATTTAGTATACGTGGGAGAAACTGGAAGAAATATTGAAACCCGTATTAAAGAACACAAATATGCCTTCAGAAGTTGTAATACTAATAATGCCATTTTTTATCACGCCAGCCAAAATAATCATGCTATAGATTGGGAATCAAGTAAGGTACTTTATAAATGTAATAATTATGTCAAAAGAAAAATAATAGTATCTGTGTGTATAGAAAAAGTAGATAATTTTAATTTGTGCGAAGGTACTTATAAGTTAGACCCTTTAATGAGATTCGTGGTCAAAAAATCCCTTACGGAGTCGTGGGAACGTGTTCGAACCTAAGTGTGAATTTCTTAAATGTCTCTAGATTGGAATGTTTCCTTACTCGCCTTTAGTAAATGTAATAATGGAAGTAATAAATGTGGAAATAAATATAAATGCAACAGATGTAATAATAAAGGTAATATTATAAATTTAATAATTAGGGTAACGGTAATAATAATAAATGTTAAAAAAAAAATGTAAATGTAATAATAAATGCAGTAATTATGTCAAAATATTAGAATCTGTATGTATAGAACAAGAAGATAGTTTTAATTTGTGGGAATGTACTTATAAGCGGACCCTGTAATAAAATGCCCTTCCAGTGTCGGGAGAACGGTATCTAACCTAGGTGCGAATTTCTCAATGGTCTCTGGATTGTTTCCTAATCGGCTTTTTTCATTCGTTTTTCGGTTTATAAGTTCTGTATAATAAACAATAATGTAATAACCAATGTAATAATAAATTTATAATTTCTGTAATAAATAATTATGCAATATTAAATGTAATAAATTTAATAATAAATGTACGTAATAATTATGTAAAAAAATATAATAGAATCTGTATGTTTAGAACAGGAAGATAGTTTTAAATTTGCGCGAATGTACTTAATGAAAATGCCCTTCCGGTGTCGGGAGAATGAGATCTAACCTAGGTGCGAATTTCTTAACGTCGGTCCCTGGACTGTTTTCCTTCTTGTTTTGGTTCATTCGTGTTTCTGTATCCACCCGAGGAGGATGCCAGTGGGCGTCGAAACTGTCGTGGAAATAAACTCTGTCTATTAGAGTGAGTTTTTATTTTCATATTCCACCTATTTACTATTCTATGCGTAAAAAAGTTTTTGGCAACTGCTGTCTCGAACCTTCTACTTATTAACTTACACCCGTTATTTCTAGTCCTATTATATTGAGATATTTCGAAAAAGCTATCTCTATCTACGTTATCGAACCCATTCATAATTTTGAAAACCTGGATTAGATCACCCCTTAACCTCCTAGTCTCGAGTGTTGTCAATTTTAACTCCTTAAGCCTTTCCTCATACGACTTTGACCTAAGCGACGGAATCATCTTAGTTGCTCGTCTTTGAACTCTCTTGATTTTGTCTATATCTTTGCGCATATGCGGATTCCAAAATTGGACCGCGTACTCCAAATGGGGTGTAACTAATGATTTATAAAGAGGAACTATAATTTCGCGCGATTTGTACTCAAAATTTCGAGCTATAAAACCTAACACTTTGTTCGCCTTATTGACCGCTGCTGTACTTTGTTTCGCTACTTTTAAATCACTAGTGACTATAACTCCTAAATCTTTTTCCTGCTCTACGCTTGTTAAATCTTTCCCTGACATACTATGCGCAAAATTACCGTTACGCGAACCTATATGCAAAATTTTGCACTTATCAACGTTAAATCTCATTTGCCATGTGACTGACCAATCAACGATTTAATTCAGATCTTCCTGAATTTTACCTCTATCTTCGTCATTAATCGCACTACCACCCAGCTTCGTGTCATCCGCAAACTTTGAAACTGTACTGACTAGGCCGACATCTAAATCGTTAATATATATAAGAAAAAGCAAGGGGCCCAATACAGAACCCTGAGGAACGCCACTCGCTACATTAGCAGTTACGGCGCCGCCTGCAGTGCTGAGACTCCGCTGAGTTACTGGTTGTTCGAAACCGAATGCTACCTAGAGCTGGGCGGTTGTCTTTTCTGTATGTTACGTCACGACGAAGCGGCGGACCTGCCCTCCACCCCTCTTTAATTGACTCTGACTAAGATAGACCAGGCTCGCTCCCCCCCGACTTCATTGGAGGATATGGGACATGGACGTTACTATATACAGTGGTGGACACCGTTAACCAAAAAGTTAACTTCGATAACGATAATCCGATAATTTTACTACAAAGTTAACGGAAGTTAACGATAACTATTTCTTTACTAA
The DNA here is from genome assembly GCA_023014485.1 of Bathynomus jamesi. Taxonomy (NCBI): domain Eukaryota; kingdom Metazoa; phylum Arthropoda; class Malacostraca; order Isopoda; family Cirolanidae; genus Bathynomus; species Bathynomus jamesi. The sequence goes on along the minus strand of JAJOZX010002615.1, from coordinate 285,275 downwards.
CATTTAAAAAAATCAAGGAAAAAAGCTTTAAAACCCAGAGAAAATGTTTATTTATGCAAAATCCAACAATAAATAGGTATTTAACTATTTTTATCAAGTTTTGCAACTTTTTTGCTTAATAACTTTTTTTATATTTTTAATAAAAAATGTACTGATTACATGTTTTGAAACCCTTGTAACTACTAACCATTAACTAAATTTTAATTTACCAGAGAATTATTATGGCGGGAACTGAAAGGTAAAATTAAATTTTAGGCACATTTATTAAAGACTGACACAATGTGCTGGTTGCCCTTCAGAAAGACCAACTTCTCAAAGTTAGGCCCAACTGCCAGTCTTGACCTCTTGGGCCTCCCCAACCTCCACTTGCGAGATCTGGAAGCAGACTGAAGTTATGGCGGTTTGAATTCATTCGCGGAGCGGTGATCTTCCGTGAATGACTCCTCGCAGATAACGTGTTAACGGACTTTAACAGACTAAATATCGAGTTATCGGAAGTTAACTGGTCCGATAACGATAAATGGAAATTAACTTCCGTTAAGAGTCCGTTAAAAAAGTTAACTTCGTTAATTAACTGTTATCGGATTAACGCTTTAGTGCCCAACACTGCATATATATATATATATATATATATATATATATATATATATAGAGAGAGAGAGAGAGAGAGAGAGAGAGAGAGAGAGAGAGAGAGAGAGAGAGAGAATGCATGTCCCATAAAAGTGGCCACCTTTTTCACCGGGCCAACAAAACCACAATTACAAGGATAACTAAATGTCCCCATATAAAATAGTCAACTGGATTTAAATCCGGACTATTTAGTGGCCGATCTTCTATAAAGCGCGATGAAATCGGAACAATATTCTTGGAAGTATGCAGTAATGTGAATGGTATGAATTCAACAATTTTTCTACTTTCGTATTGTCAACTTTATTTTTAACAACTATCTTTCAAGTTGAATTTGTTAAAAGAGCAATCATCCGACTTCAATAAGCTACCTCTCATTTTCGCAACAATATTATAAAGGGTTTAATATGATTTCTGCTTCATTTTGTTATCCTTGAATTGTGGTTTTGTTGACCGGGTAAAAAAGGTAGCCACTTATTTTCGGACGCAGTATATATATATATATATATATATATATATATATATATATTTTTTTTTTAAGTTCGGGAAGAACCGATTCGCCTCTATTTAAAAGGGCATATCTCGGCGGAAAAACAAAGAAAAAGTGAGAGGAAAGAGAGGAAAAAGAAAGGGTGGAGGGGACAGTCGAAGTGGAAAAAGACCAAGGATGACAAGGACTGCAGGGTCGAGCCCCATCATCCTTAGGTATATATATATATATATATATATATATATATATATGTTTCAGCTAAAGGAGAGAGTAAAATCGGTAAAAAAAGATTGTCGAGAAGCCCCACCCCCGTGTTTTCTTACCAATAAATATTGATAAGAAGCACGAAATTTGACGACAGGAGGACATTTTTTTTGATAACTGTTCATATTTTACGTTTGGATATTGGGTACAGAGGGGACAATTTCATGAAACGATATTTACATCAAGTCTCTATTTACAGAACCCTTTTTCTCAAGTAGGGATCGAGGAATACAAGCCTTTTTAACGTAAATAAAGAGAAAAAGATACGTACGTTACGTCACGTAACACGCTATTGTGTAAGAAGACGCACGAAGTAACAAAGCTTAAAATATGTAAATAAAATGCGAGGTAATCGAATAAGGTTTTGCGAGACGACCCAAGGTCCATTGCAAAATTTTGGTTAGGTTTTTACCTCGCTGACGTCGTCAATATTCACCTATTCTGGAGGAGGAGGAGGAGGAGGAGGAGGGGATGATCGGGTTGTTTAACCTCTTTCGCAACATTTGAGGTTATATGGCGGAGAGGACCTACAGCTTTACGTGGGATTCGAACCACGTATTGCTACATAATCTGCACATCAACGACGATCCCCCATCCAACTACCAACCAGACCTAATGTCGCTTAATTTCGCTGATCGACGGGAAGTGGTGTTACGACATTGGCCACGACTTAGCTCGAAGGGGAGTAGAATTGCTGAGGGAAAGGAAGAGCTGAAGGCTGGGAGGAGGAGGGGAGAGGGAGAATGCTGAAAGAGGGAGACATGTTTGAACTCGGTCGGGTCAGCCGACTTGACGGTTTTTAGTTTTATATATATATATATATATATATATATATATATATATATATATATATATATATATATATATACATACACACACACACATATATATATATACACACACACACATATATATATATACACACACACACACATATATATATATATATATATATATATATATATATATATACACACACACATATATATATATATATATATATATATATATATAAATTACGTTCGTCAACCTATAGTTCACAGAGGAAATATTATTTGATTGAAATAAGTAAAATACGAAATTAACGTATTTGAAAACCAACTCAAATGATTAATCCAACCAACCACTTACGTTTGTTACAAAAAAACAACAACTTAATTAATCGTTAAGACAATTAATGCGTGGTTAACATTTTTACTTCTTTCCCATCTCTTCGTCTGTTCAAGTTTCTCCCTCTTCAATATTCTCTTTCTTGGCCACATTGACCACCTATATAACATTTGAGAACCAATCCAAATGGTTACTTTAATCATTTAGATTGGTTGTCAAATGTTATAACCATGTCATTTGGCTCATTTAATTAAGTATTTTATGTGTAGATCGAGTTAGTTTTCCTACTGACAACTAATTATTAATAATAATAATAAAATATATATTAAAGAGGGTGAACAGTATAGATGTTACATTTCATTAGTAGCGTAAATGTTCTTTCTTTGACAATGCCTCAATTATTGATCGAAACGTGCCAAAATATTTTGTATATGAGCAATGGTTCTTGTTTTCTGGATTTGTAGTGAAAATCTCAAAAACATCAAGAAATAAGCCATTATCTCAGAAGAAACGCTTATGTTGTTGAATTCTTTAAATAATAGTGAGCATATATACATGCATATATACATACATATATGTGTGTGTGTGTGTGTGTGTGTGTGTGTGTGTGTGGTACAAATTTTCAAAATATTTCGATAATATGAATTACTGTACAATCATAATAAATTTTGCAAGGCCAAAAACTAAGACCGCTCAGATCAGACTAATGTGGCCCATTGCGCTAACTCTTGGCCTATTATTAACGAGCACCAGAGGGAGTCGAACTCCCAAACTTCAGTGTCTTCACTTTGCACATACAGAAACTAAACTACGGACGGTGATAATTTTCTTATTAACTATAATAGTGTAATATGTGTAACTCACTTTCTCAACATTTCCCCCTTTATCGCCATCATTAATTAATAGTAAGTTCTTTTATTTGCGACTAAAATCATTTTTAATAATCTACACATAATGATTACACTTACACGCGTGTGCGTGTAGCGGAACAAAATCAATCCGCATAAAATGTCGACACGCGTAAGGACGTTCTGCCTAATGTCGATATTAAAAAGTGAGTTTAAATTAGGTTAGGTAATGTTGGGTTACGTTAGGTTACATTATGTTCCGTTAGGTTACGGTAGGGTAGAATAGTTCTGGTAGGTTAGGTTAGTCTGATTAGATTAGGTCAGTCATTTTCATTGAAAATCTGAAATGTAGTTTGAAATATTAAACCCATATAATTGCTTAAGGTCCAAGTCGACATTATGAAATTCAATTTTGTTCATGTAACGTGACGAGTGTACGTAAAAAGTAATTATATCAAATTATCTTTGACAATTGCAACGCTTGTCAACCAAAATAATGGAACGGATCCTAACTATAAGGAACATCAATATACTTACGACCCAATCCATACCAAATTATCGCGTTCATTCCTAAAATATCGCAAAATATCCTACAAAAAGTCGCATAAATTATCGCAAAATGTATCGCATAGGATTTTTTTCTTTTATTTTATGTCTTTGCCTTCGAACGTAAGTCTTCCTCATCACTGTTACCATGCGAGTGATATTAACTTTAATTCAGCGTCTATTAAGGAAATCACGTCGGATTTGCGGCGTCTAAAGTATCTAATTATGAAAACCTCGAAATAACTTTAAAGACTTTATCAACTGAAAAAACAAATTGGGACCATCAATTTTATTAGAAAATTTCGTTTAATTTAATGAAAATTCATCGTAATAATTTACGTTTAAATTGGAGGCCATAATTTAGTTTAGAATTGTGTTTAATGTGACATTGTCATTATTATTAATAACATTTTCGTACGTATAATATGACAGCGAAAAACTGTTGAGTTTTGATACAACAGTTAAAATAGAATAAAATCATTAACAATGACACAGAAAGTGCTAAAATTAGCACTACTGCGTGTATTGTGCGATGCATTGGTATTTTTCTCATGAAGGCCGTCGTGGCTGACACCACCTCATTAAAATTTATAAATTTTTCATATAAACAATGGATACCTCTCTTTGTGCGGTTTTGATAATAACTTACAATCACTTTCGGGAAAGTGAAAACAAAAGCCCACACCGACATCTTAATACATTCGCTGTTGTCATCTTCAAGAATATTATACGCTGAAGATGAAAATGCAGCTGTTTACATCTTTTATTTCTCGAAAGTGATTAAGAAAACAGTTTATCATTTTTGTTTTTGAGGTCCTAGTACACGCGCAAACCCCATACAAAACTATCCCCGACAGAACGTTCTGCTGACACTACTATTACCATAACTTAAACTAACTTAACCAGCGTAACCTAACTGGGCTTAACCTAATTTAACTTATGCTGAGCTATAAATTTATCGAACATTCTAAACTAACCTGACCTAACACATATGAATTACGATACACAAAAAAAAAGTGGCAAGTTTGTGTTAAATGCGATATCCGAAGTTTATTGAAACAAGACATAATTACCGATGAAGAAGTGGCTAAACGACAAAGTGGCTGAGCGACAAAAGTAAAAAACGCCAGAAAACGCAGTTAAATTTCTATCCAATTTGAAAGTGGAAAAACTTTTGAACTTTTGAACATATTTCGACGAAATATTTTCAAAAGTTCAAAAGTTCAAAAGTTTTTCCACTTTCAAATTTGGTACAAATTTAACTGCGTTTTCTGGCGGTTTTTATTTTTGTCACTTAGCTACTTCTTCATAGGAGGGCCTCATATGTGGGTGGGTATGTATACGGGTATGTGGTCGCAAGACTACTAAGGCCACACGTAGTCGGTGTCAACTGACATCTTGCTCGAGTGCAGTCTAGTTTAAGAACTAAACTGACAATGAGTATTACTGTAACGCATAAGAAAAAGTACCTAAAATTAAATGATAATAAAACGTCAACCTTTTAACGACGGAGTTTGTTGGGTTGAGTTATGAATACGTGTATAATTTAGGGTGACAACTTCTTATAGGGATAAAATTTGAAATTCAAAAACATTTGCCGGCCATTTGTCCAATGCTGCCACCCTATGAGGAAACACCGTAGACGAAATCTCATGGAATTCGGAAAGCATTTAGGGGTGCCTCGAGTCACATGAATGAAACTGTCGCGCGGAAGAAATTTCAAGAATGAACGAGTTTCGACAACGCTTCAAAAACAAAAATGTTTCGAGAATGCGAGTGTATTATATAATTTAATAGAATTGTTTCCTTTATTTCATACTATAGATTATGCAAATCGATTAATTTATTTCATTAAATTAAAATTTTCATAAATAAATCGTTAAATAATATGATGTGTATCAATCTTTGGATGATCAGCTTTTGGTGCTTCAAGTTCATTTTGCATACGACTGCCTGACTGAAAACAACGCTTAGAAGTTCTCTCCCGATTCTTTTAAGATATCTAAGGTAATATTTTTTATTTTGATACATTGATTATATTATTATTGGAAATTGTTCTAGAAAAGTTTCATTAATTGTTGGCATAGTTTGATGTTTAAATTATATGAATTTGGAACTGAATTTGATTTCCTATGATAAATATATACGAGTATATAAATATATATACACAGGGCCGTCGAGAGGGGGGGGGTCAGGGGGGGCCAGTTCACACCCAACGAAGTGCTCACTGTTCACTGGGACGGAAAAATTCTACCAGACGATGAAGGTGGTCGGTGTGACCGACTAGCCATTTTCGTAACCGGAGTTGATACCGAGAAGCTCTTGGGTGTACCTAAGCTGACATCAGGAACGGGTGAGGTCATCGCCTCGGTGGTACATGCTGCGCTCAAAGAATGGAATGTGTCAGAAAAGGTATCAGCTATAAGCTTCGACACTACAGCTTCAAATACTGGTTACTTGTCTGGGGCATGCGTAATTTTGGAGCAGAAACTCGGCCGCCGACTCTTATACCTTGCATGTCGCCATCACATCCTAGAACTTGTCGTTGAGAAGGCGTACATGGAATGCATGGGACCATCATTTGGTCCAGATATCCTCCTATTCTCCCGCTTCAAAGAGACGTGGAATACAATTTGCCAAGATAAGTACAAGACCATGTCAGACCTTCCATCGATTCTGAATGAGAATCGAGAAGAACTGATCGCTTGCTGGAATCTATATCTGACAAAACATCAGCCGAGGGATGATTACCGTGAATTCTTGGAGTTGTCGATTAAAATCCTTGGAGGTAATTTACCTAACTTTAGGTTTCGGCGACCTGGAGCACTTCACCGAGCACGTTGGATGGCAAAAGTAATTTATTCATTAAAAATCCTGCTGCTTTCCCATCAGTTCAGACTTACAACTCGTGAAATGTCTGGCTTAAAACGATTTGTATTTTTTGCCCTGGAGTTATATGTCAGCGCGTGGTTCACGGCCAGCAGTCCTTCATCTGCTCCCGCGAACGATTTGAAGCTTCTTCAAGACCTAGCAAAGTACCACGATGAAAAGATCTCAGCATCCTGCCTTAGTGTCCTCGGTCGTCACTTATGGTACCTCAGCGAGTACTTGATTGGTCTCGCACTCTTTGATAAAGGTATCAATGCAACGACGAAAAAGAATATCGCTCGATCAATCCTCGAAAAAGCTGCTGCTGAAGATCCTCCAAAGCGAGCCCCAATACCTGCTGTTTCTTCCATTTCAACAAAGCAGCTCTCGGACTTTGCCTCGAAAGGATCAAAGCTTCTCTTTGAACTTCTAAAAATTAATGATGGTTTCTTGTCCGAGGAACCAGAGACCTGGCCGGACGACGAAGATTTCAAGACTGGTTTGACTATAGTTGAAGGACTAAAAGTCGTCAATGACATGGCAGAGAGGGGAATTGCCTTGATCCAGGCCTTCAATACAAAGATTACGAAGAATGAAGAACAGCGCCAACATCTCTTGCAGGTTGTTGAGGATCATAGGAAGTCTCAGCCTGGTACATTGAAAAAGGGGTATGGCTTGAGGAAAAGCAAGAATTAATGGGTGGTCTACAATTGAATGAAAGACACCCTGGAATATATTTAGTAAATATATTATTTACTTATTACGATTGAAGTACGCCTGCACTTAAACCTTATGAACTAAAACTAACGTTTATTTACATTAATTAAATTTTTTTATTTTTACTAGGTAATGAATAATTAATTTTTGTTATAAGGAGAATTATTTACCTCACTTGAGACACCCTTAAATATTATCTGAATGACCTAATACTTACAGTACATTGTTTTCTCATGTAGTAGCAGCATTGAACAAATGGCCAATAAAAAAACTCCAACTTTCGATTTTTATTGTCACCCTAGGTCACTGTATATGAAACGTAAATATCCTGCATATAAGTAATATGCCAGTGTCAGAATATGAACCTGAAGCTATAAAAAGGTAAATGTAACGCGCACACAAAAGAAGAGTATATAAAGGGGCAATTTAATAATCAACATTACTGTAAATATTACAGTTATACGTCGTACGGTAAATAAAGATCATTCAAAACTTAATGAACATTCGTTCGTCATATCTCTCTCTAATATTACTTTTGTTGGTTTTGAATGTTCAGGATTGACTTGGTTCGGTCGCTAATACACACACACACACACACACATATATATATATATATATATATATATATATATATATAATGAACATTCGTTCGTCATATCTCTCTCTAATATTACTTTTGTTGGTTTTGAATGTTCAGGATTGACTTGGTTCGGTCGCTAATACACACACACACACACACACACACACACACACATATATATATATATATATATATATATATATATATATATATATATATATATACTGTATATATCTAAGAACTATTTTTGGTTATCCAATTTCGCCGCATCTTGTGTCCGGTGGTTTATTTTATTTATTTATTTTTTTTTTTTAATAGAATGTTTGCAAAATGCCAACCTTGACAAAAGTCCATCTTCGGTCCCTCAAAAAGGGGTAGGGAAAGACGTGCATCCGTTGACAGTCACTTTCAGGCATCAAAGAATACCTAAGAACTGACGGGAATAATCATAAGATGTTCAACGTCCATTTTTATTTGATTTTTTCAGTGCCGGTAAGGATGCGGGCATTTAGGGGAAAGGGGATAGGAGATAAGTACATACCCTGTCGGGTACCGGAGATGATGTACCATTTATTTAAGTATACCATCGTGCCTTCGTATAACCAGCGGAATATTTACAATCAAAATACTATAAAAAGGTCTGTGATGTGGGTTGAGTGCTTATGTTTACATTTTTTGTCAATGCTCCATCTATTGCTTTATTTTATTTAATAAAACATCCTAAAAATAAACTGTCACGAGCCCACATAAATGTGACATTAGTCAATGATTGATTACGCTTTTGTTTTCAAATTCTACGAATGTATGTTAATAAATTTTCATGAATTGTATTTCATTCAGTCATTTATATGATAACGATACCGAATGTAGGTTCACTGCTTAGTCATGCTTTGGGGATAACTCTTATTAAATATTGGTACACCATAAATCGCAAACCATTTTTATGTTGAAGCTAAATTTATTCCAGACTAAGATTCATAAATAGGATCAAATGAGTGGATTCTATGTGATGGAATTCAAGATAAACATCGTAAATTCACACACACACACACACACACGTAGAGATTTAATGTACAGGTATTCTTGTACACATGCGTTAATAATTCACTTAGAATTATGACTAACATTGAAAACACGTGGCGTCACTGGTATGCTGTTAAGTAGTAAAGTACTGCCATCTTCGATATTTCGAATGAGTCACATCGAAACACTGAGAAATAACATGCCTTTGAATATGGTAGTGTATAGTTATACACTGACAGGATTCAACTTTCTAGGATACCATCAACAGAAGTTCAGAATTAACAGAATTTCTGATCTAAAAATATGGAATGCAATCATTGGTTTAGAACTGTAAATAAGAAAGATTTATTATTGAATTTGATTCGCTGAAGGGGCAACTCTTTGAAACTCGGATCATATTTCAAGAAAATGTCTTTTAATTCTACAATTTATAATTAATTTGGAATAAAATTATATAATACGGAGAGCAGAAATATATATATATATATATATATATATATATATATATATATATATATATATAATATATATATATATATATATATAATATATATATATATATATATATTTTACAGTCGGTGACAAAAGTTTTGTCCCTCCGAAAAGTATAGGGTGTCCATAAATGATTACCCTGATTAAACACTCGTATTCAAACAGTTTTAATCATAAGTAGATAAACATACAAAGTTTTGATACATAGTTAATGAACTTAATAAGCTTCCACATGTGCACCCCTAGTGGCACGTAAAATGTTCTAAACGGTATTTACACTCACGCCACACATTTTCCAACATTTGTGGGTTAACTGTTGCAATTGTATCCGTAATGCGTTCTCGCAATGTCCTGATATCTGGAACAACTGTTGCATAAACCAAATCTTTAACATGACCCCAGAGAAAGAAATCCAGCGGGGTAATGTCTGGTGATCTAGGGGGCCATGGGATTGGCCCGTCCCTGCCAATCCATCGATTTGGAAATGTTGCGTCGAGAGTTTCACGAACAACATGCGCCCAATGAGGGGGTGCCCCACCTTGTTGGAAGATGACAGTTGGCTGCCTGTCCTGCAGCTGGGGGATGGCGTAATTGGTGGGCATATCCAGGTACACAGTTGCGGAAACAGACATTTTACGTGCCACTAGGGGTGCACATGTGGAAGCTTATTAAGTTCATTAACTATGTATCAAAACATTGTATGTTTATCTACTTACGATTAAAAGTGTGTTTGAATACGAGTGTTTATTTAAAAGTTATAGTATGCTTTAATCAGGGTAATCATTTATGGACACCCTGTATAAAATATACAGATCTCATTTCTTTACCACGTTTACAATTTATTCAGTTCCCATAGCAACTGTAAACCGTTCGCGAAGGAAATATTTGTTTCTCTTTTTTCCTTTTCTTTTGCGATAGGGTGGTGAATTTGGCATTAATAACACTGGTATGCGTATGAAATTTTTTTGTCTGCTGTGAGGGTTTTTTCAACTCATTATATAATTCGACCATGCTGAATTCGAAAATGACATTGGTTTTCCTCAATCAGGTCAGGTTTTTTCTCTATTGGCCATTTATTATAAGTCCAATTTTATCCCCAAATTTATTGATTTTTTAGCTTAAACACTGTAGATACGAGTAATATTATAAGAACACTCGTAAAAAATGAAAACATTGTGTGAATAAATACTTTTATTCATACAATGAATAATTGAATATGGAAAAAAGTTTATTGAGGAATGAATTAAGTTTTTTTGGCTTTCCGTCTGTGTTTTTCTTCGGGCACGTCTCGCTTCAAACACCAGCAATAGTCCGCCAGCATATTGATATCCCAGTTTCCCTGGTACCTCTCTTCCATTATTTTGATATCTTGGTGAAATCGTTCACCCTGTTCCTCACTATAATCCCCGCAATTTTCAGGAAAATAGTCCAAGTGGGACCACAAAAAGTGCATTTTTATGGACATGCGCGACCCATGAGCTTTGAAAGCTTCCACCAAGTTTTCGACAACGGACTCGTATTCTGGACTTCTACGCTTGCCAAGAAAATCAGTGACAACTGATTTGAATGCCTGCCAGGCATTCTTCTCAGTTGGAGTCATTGCGTTTTCGAAATGAGTATCCTTGATCAAAGTTCGAATTTGAGGACCATCAAAAACCCCAGCATTTAGTTTAGCATCAGATATATGAGGAAATTTACTCTCGAGCTATCGGAATGCTGAACCCTCCTTATTCATTGATTTGATGAAATTTTTCATCAAGCCCAGCTTAATATGAAGTGGTGGGAGCAAAATTTTTGTTGGTGGTACAAGGGGCACTGAAACGACATTATGCGACCCAGGTTCAAAATTCTCTCTGGATACCCATTCACGTTGTGCTTAGTGCTTCTCATCCGCTCGGCTATCCCATTTTCAGAGGAAACATGGGTATTTCGTGTATCCCCCTTGCATTCCCAATACAAATGCCACAATCTGAAAAAAAATGAAAATATTTAAAGAATTTAGAGAATTTGTTCTATCAGATAAAAAATCTATGCATTGGACTGTATCACTTCTGTGGGGAAGTTAAGTGTTCTTATACGCTCTCAAATAACCTTTGGAAAAACAACATAGTCAATAGCAATAGTTTACTTATGATATTAGTATTACCTTCAAATCTCCACAGATCCTCCAGTTATGTTGGTCGTATACGAGAGCATCCAGTAAAATTTTCATGTTATCGTAGCTCTCAGTAAGTTGTACGGAATGTGCTACAGGGACTGATGCAACCCTATTCCCAATGTTGAGAAGTACTGCTTTCAAACTTCGTTTAGACGAGTCTATAAATAGCCTCCATTCTGATGCGTTATATGGCAGGCCCAAGGATTCGATTAGCCCCTCAACATTGCAGCAGTACACTAAGGAAGAGGTATTTTCGTGCACTGCAAAAAATTGCGGAATTCTTCCTGTCGTTTCCTATACCAGGAGAATGTTGTTCCCGGAGCCAGCAAGTTGTCCTCTCGAAGTCGTGAGCCCAAGATCTCGGCAGCTAATTTGGAAAGTCCTAAATCCCTGGTAAGATCATTAAGTTTGGCCTGGTTGAGAGGCCTCGGCTCATTTGAAGCGGTATTTTGAGGTATATACGACTGGGACTGGTCATTGGCATTGGTCATTGATTCATCATCAGAATCATCGAAGTCCAGGGTTTGAGGTGGGTCGGGTATTGGAATTCCAGGACCATGGGGTACAGGTCTCATAGCAGAAGGAATGTCAGGGTATACAACAATGTGTTTATTCTTCTTGTTAACTCCTGAAAATAGAAACACAAACATGGATATAAAACTTGCATATGAAATAGAAGCAGCATTCAGACAGTGGCGGCTCGTGAGGGAAGGCTGCGGTCTGTAAGATATGAAATAGGTCGATGGAGTCTGTATATTTTCTTTCTTTTTCATTCATATTGTTCCTTCGGGGACAATATGAATGAAAAAGAAAGAAATATACAATCATTGTATATGTAAATGTAACTTGTATAACAATATGTATGTGTAAATGTATTTTCTATAACAATATGTATATGTAAATGTATGATTACCATTATGGTGAATATTATGCTATATATGGTGAATATTACATTATGGTGAATATTATGTCAAGTTTCATACGAGGATTTCAAAATATTTAAGAAAAATAAATTTATAAGCCCACCTTGGAGGTTTGTCATGCAGAAATAGCAATCTGTCACATGATCCTTTCCTTCTCTCCAAATCATGGGAATTCCAAAAGGCAAAGATTTCGCTCTGCCTTTGCTCCATCTTCTCAAATTTTCAATGCACGTCTTCCAGCACATATGAGGGGCGAAATTTTGTCCTGGTCCCGTAGCTTAATTCCAAAGTATGCTCTATACATTGTCTTCACAAATTTAGTGATTTGGGACTGGTTATTTGGCATGGTAACCGTCCCACATATGTAGCAGAATCTATTGGGATCATTTTTACACGCTCTATTCATTATGAAATATTTTATCTATATGCCTGAAAAGCAAAAAAAGATGATATACAAGTGAAACAAGTGATGATAGATGTTACTGTTCCAATTCCGCTTTGACAAAATCACGAAAAATTCTATTTTACTTATGAGGCCATAGCCGGATAACCTGAGCTGATTAAAACGGATTGCAGATTCGAAATCAGCAGGAAAAACCTCTATAAGAATCACTTACAAAACCCTTGACAGCAAAATTGATGCATACCAGTGTAATATGAAGTACTTTGGCTGTAATAACACCGGTCTGCATGAAAATCGATTTCTTTATTTTGAGTTGTGATTCTGAAGCAGTTCGCTGCGCTGAATTAAAAAATGCTACCAGTTTTTTCTATCACCCACAGTTTTAAAGTTATTAGCAAAACAATTTTGGGGCGTTTTGTAATTTTTTACCTTTTTTATCTTTAATTAATTTCGTTTTTTCGTATTTTTCAGATAGATAATTCTAACGTTACGTCTTTAAAATTTTAATAATGGCTTCTAGAGGATGTACCCATAGTCCAGACATATTTTGTTATATTTGTGGTCGGTATGTTGTTGTAAAACAAAGGACAAATGTAACGACCTTCATTGAGAGAGCTTATCATGCTTATTTTGGAATTAAATTAGGAGATCAAGACAAAAGTTGGGCTCCACACAAGGTTTGTCTTACGTGTGTTGCGGCACTAAGGAATTGGAGCAAAGGTAAAAAGAAAAGTTTGCCATTTGGGATCCCTATGGTATGGCGCGAGCCTAGAAACCATACCGACGACTGCTACTTCTGTTCTTGCAATGTTAAAGGTTATAATGCAAAGAATAAAGAGAGCCTTCAATACCCAAGTCTTCCATCTGCAATAAGGCCGGTACCCCATGGTCCAGAAGTTCCTATTCCCCGCCCACCCGAGAGTCTGGATCAATACAATTCAGATTCTGATTCAGCTCCAAATCCAGACAATGATGATGCTTATGAACAGCCAACAGCTGACCGAGATCCTCCTAAACCATTAACCCAAGCCGAACTAAATGACTTAGTCAGGGATTTGAATCTGCCTTAGGACTCTGCAGAACTTTTGGGGTCTAGATTGCAGGAGAACAATTTATTGGCATCCGACATACTTCGCTTGGTACAGAAATCGTGAGAAAGACTTCGTGCCTTTTTTCGAAGAAGATGGTCACTTGGTATTTTGCAAGGACATCACAGGATTAGTGTACAAGCTAGGCATCGAATACCAAACCAGTGACTGGAGGTTGTTTATAGATTCCTCTAAAACCAGTCTAAAAGGAGTGTTACTGCACAACGGTAACAAATATGCATCAATCCCAGTGGCCCATTCTACTCATTTAAAAGAGACCTATGATAACATGAAACTGCTTCTGGAAAAAATTCAGTATCAAAATCACAGATGGATATTGTGTGGGGATCTGAAAGTCCTTTGCATGTTACTTGGGCAGCAATCAGGATACACTAAGATGCCATGTTTCATCTGCGAATGGGATAGTCAAGCACGTGACCAGCACTGGAAGAGGAAAACTTGGCCTCCTAGAGAGAATCTTACCCCAGGATCAAAGAACATTTTACATGAACATCTAGTTGAACCAAATAAAATCCTCCTACCACCCTTGCACATTAAGTTAGGCTTGATGAAACAGTATGTCAAGCATTGAATAGAGAAGGTGAGTGTTTCAAGTACATTTGTTCAAAATATCCAAAGATTAGCTACGAGAAAATAAAGGAAGGTGTTTTTATAGGTCCTCCGATTAGAAAGTTATTGACAGACGATCATTTCCTGGACACAATGACCAATAAAGAAAAAGAAGCATGGCTTGGTTTCAAAGTTGTTGTTGAAAACTTCTTGAGAAACTACAAAAGCCAAAATTATGAAAGACTGGTGGAAAATATGCTTAAAAAGTTTTGCGCCTTAGGCTGCAACATGAACCTGAAAGTTCACTTCTTATTTTCGCATCTTGACCGTTTTCCAGAAAATATCGGAGATGTCAGTGAGGAGCAAGGGGAACGATTTCACCAGGACATCAAAACCATGGAAAGAAGATATCAAGGAAGATGGCATACAAATATGATGGCGGATTACTGCTGGTGTCTGCAACGAGATCAGCCTAACGCACAGCATAAGAAAACATCAAAGCAGCACCGGTTTAGTCGTCATTAGTCAGATCTACCTTCGTAGTCTTAAGTCTTTGGAATAAGTCCTGAAATGTTTGCAAGTAAAGAAGGTAAATATATTTTGTTTCTTTCAGTTATTTTTTTATTCTTTCATAAACAAGCAATATGCTTGTCCAAGAGCTAGGAGCTATTTAATTCTGCTTTAATTAGGTTTTACTCTATCACCTAAAGATTTCGTGCTACAAGGGGTGTTGTAATACCTCATCTGTCCCCAAATGTTAACCACCCATTGATGGGAGGGGAGAGAATATTTTGCTGGGAACGGGAGTGGTTGTTATATATATTTACCCTACATTATTATGTAAGCGTTACTGTAGTCTATAACAACAAAATTTATGGTTTAGCATGTGCAATCCAATGTTGGTCTCGATAAGATGGTTCACATTTGGGGATAAATGGGGGATTTATGACACACCCTGTAGTAAGAAAACCATACGTGATAGGAAAAACTAACTATTTTTGAGAACAGCGCACTCAAATTATATAGAATCACCAACTAGTTTGTAAAAATCGATCGACAAGTTTTCAAATGTGTACTGATGTAATTTATAAATGCCTATAATTTAATGTATAAAGGTTGGACAAATTTAATTCTAATAAAACACTAGTATTTACGTAAATATGAATTTGTCTAAATAAAGTAATGTAATCAACGTTGATGAATATTTATATTGGAAACGCTTTAGAAGAAAAAGGTGTGAATTATATCTATAAGAAAACTATCGAAAGGAACCTTTTTTCCGCACCTTTTGTTTCTTGCTTGATTATTTAAAATATGGGTTTTTCTCAGACATTTCCATCAGTTTAGTATAACATCATCTTAATAGATATCCCATTTTGTGACTGGAAACTGTCACAAAATGGGATATCTGCCAATTGGAGGTGACAGAGGGAAGAATAAGCTCTCTTTTCAAACGGAAAAAGCATTTCGCCGATTTTGTCGCTTATCTCCTTTTCTCCCGTTGCGCTACTCTATTATGCTAAAAAATTTTAGACATAATTTACACCTTTTTGCTTGTGAAACGCGTGCATTATAAATATTCATCAACATTGCTTGAATTATTCTCTTTCTACAAATTCATAATATCTTCAGAAATATTCGTGTGTTTTATTATAATTAAAATTTTCCTAACTTTGTACATTAAATTACAGAGATTTATAAATTATTACAGCTAAATTACGTCATATTACTGAATTCTAGATTTAAAGTTGGTACTACTGCTTTATACGTCGTACATAAATGCCAAACTCACCACCTTATCATATTAGAAAAAGAAAAAGAAAATAACAAATATTACCTTCGCGAATGGTTTACATACAGTTGTCATGGAAACTGAACAAATTATAAAAGTGGTAAGGAAATAGCATCTATATATTTTGTACTTTTTGGAGTGACAACTTTTTTCACCGGCAGTATATATACATATATACATATACATACATACATATATATATATATATATATATATATATATACACACACACACACACACACACAGTATACATTTTAACTGCAGACAACACACAGTATAATTAGTGTAAAGAACGACGCTTGTTTAGAAGTGTGTCTGCACAAGAGGAAGAGAAAATGAGCAATGAAAAATGAGGCACCTCCCGGGAATCGAACCCGGGATCATCCGATTGCCGGTCAGCTATGATAACCATTTTTGCCTCATTTTTCATTGCACGTTCTCTCCTCCTCTTGTGCGGACACTCTTCTAAACAAGCGTCGTTCTTTACTTTAATATATACAGTGTGTGTATATATATATATATATATATATATATATTGTTCACTAAGCCAGATAATTTACATCAGTGATCTCCAAGTGTTTACAGACTTACACTCTGCAACTTTCGTCTGTCTAAAGTGCCACCTCTACAATCTACATACATGATTTCCACTTCTCTTTCTTTTTCGCCTCATCTCGACTTCTAATTTCCTTCTGTCTCAATCTCTTTCTCTTCTATACATACATTTCTCTCTCTCTCTCTCTCTCTCTCTCTCTCTCTCTTTGGGAGAGAGGAAAATCGAGAAAATTCCTCATTTCCTGCGTTTCATCCACGTAAAACATGAGTTTTATATATTTAGATGCATTTAAAAGGGATTCCGAGCAGGACTTTGACATCAACCCGTCATACCAAATGAACAGATGAATTTAGACAGCACAGCTGCAATGTTCTCTTGAATACGTTAGGAGAAGGATAGATATATATATACACACACACACGTGTGTGTGTGTGTAACAAAAAGGAACTTGGGTTTCAATGACACACACACAGATATATATGGTTCTGTTACACTGTTTAGAGTTGTACAACCAATATTGAAAATCAATGGTATGTGTGTGTGTGTGGGTGTGGGTGTGTGTGTGTGTGTGTGTGTGTAAAATATAAGAATTACATTTTTCTTCAAAGCCTTTGTTGTGACTATATAATTTATTGGGGTGTTAGTAAACAATCCGATACGAAAGTTTACATTAATAAGGACACCAGGACTGATAATAACGGGGGGTGTCTGCAATACAAACTAAAGAAAATTGAAAAAAATTGAATACACGTACATGTACTTTGGACTAGACTGACATAGAGCATTGTTGCTTTCAGTGGTGATGAACCACGTACGAGAGCCTCGTCAGTAGTTTGACTCCTTATTTGCTTGACAATGCTACTGCGAGCTGCGCGTGCCCTGAAATTGGTGTATGGGCGGAATGGTGCTCTATGTAAAACGATGTTTAACTCTTCATACTTCCCCTTAAATTATGAATGCATCGATGATCACACACACACACACACACACATATAAGTTTAATTATTTTCTTCTAAATTTAATAAAATATTCACTTGTGGGCAATTATAATGTGAGAATGCATTCATATTTCTTTCTTTCTTTTTAAAATTTATTATCTTTTTGACAATAAGGAAAAAGTATACGAAATAAATGTCATAATTTTAAATTAAAAATCGGCCATTTTAAGTTCTTAACAACAAAATCACGTCATTACTTTCGTACAAACTGAATTTACATAAAATTTTACTTAATACTTTTGACTTTTTAAACTTTTTTTCCTTTAAAGAGAAAATGTTTTCGATAAACAAGGAAAATACAAAAACAAATTGAATAAAGGAGAGGGAGAAAGCGCGCACACACACGACTACTTACATACATATCCCAAACTTACTGTACACGTATACATATAGGAAAAAGGAAAATGGCTTTAAATTTATTCCGAAATATTTTTTTTTCTTTTCTGATTTACAAGTTTGGGGGAGAAAAATGAGAAATTGGTTCTCAGTACAAGGATGATTTACACAAGTTGCGGTTTTGGAGACTCCAAGACATGTTTATTAAGATTTTGGGCTTAAAAAGATGCAGAAACGGATGCTGCACTCACTCTTGTTTTCTGCAGTACTTTCAATACTATTATAAAACAGATACTACTACTACTAATAATAATAATAAAGATCCAACTCTATAAGTTGATCAATTATTCCTCCGCTGTTTTTTTGTTTTATCCCTTTGCTGACGTTTCGTTTCAGCACATTTGAACACCTTCGGAGCTTTTTAGGAATTAATTCATTTAGGATTGCGGCAGTGCTTATATGCGTTGAAGGCTTAAAGTAGTAGTAATAATAATAATAATAATAATAATAATACACAGACTAAGCCTGATTGTTGAATAATAGTAGAGCTCTCAAAATGTATTTTTAAAAATACTCCAGTTAACATGGATTACATAATTTCTTCGCAGTTTCTACACAATAAACTTTCCCTCGAGAAACTTTGCCAAAATTTTTATGGCAGAGAGCTTAATTTTTTTATGGCCGAGAGCTTAACTAGAGGATATATTTATATACAGCGTAAAGTAAAAATAACAAACGCAGAGTCCAAAATAAATATAGGACAAATAAATACAGCGTATTAGGAGAGAGAGAGAGAGAGAGAGAGAGAGAGAGAGAGAGAGAGAGAGAGAGAGATATGGCAGTATAAAAAAAAATGAAATCGGGCATTAGACAAATTTAAACACGTTTAATAAAATTATTTTTTAACTGTGTCACACTCTAATACTCTCATTTAATGAACATTGTCAACGTGAGCGGAACATTTTTTTACATAAACGCAATTAATTTCTCGAAAAAAAATGTAAAGCCTCAAAAATATGAAAGGATGAAAAATACCCGACTTTGATTTGTTGGTGGGATCTTCTACACTTCGGTAATCCATTTCATCGCGCAGCGAAGGAGAAATTTATGAAGATTTTGTCGACCTCTGAAGCGTATAATGAGTTTATTGTTTATTCGTGTGGTCTGAGACGTTTTGGGACACGCTGTATCTATAAGAGGCTTTGCTCCGTGATATTACGCTAAAGAACTTTTTTGTCTTAAATTTAAATGAAGAATTTGTTTTGGATTTTAGACAAACAAAGTAATGTGTTCAAAATTATAAGGCTCAGTTTTGTTCAAATTGAATAAATAAATTGTATTAATTTAAAATAAATTTGGTTTATATTAAACACACAAAATATTTACTCGCAGTTAATCATTTTCAAATTCTCAGATGGAGTGAAGCCCAAATCAAAGTCAATATAATCTTCATGCGTTTAAACTAAGCCAAATTTATTTTGAATTAACACCATTTATTTATTCAATTTGAACAAAACTGAATCTTAAATTTTGAACTTCGTTCGTCTAAAATTTAAGCAAATTCTTCGTTTAAGTTAAAGATAGCTTTTCAGTGTTTGATTTATTGAAACAAATGCTTCGTTCTAGAGTATGCGATACCTATGATTAAAATAATTTTTATCCTTTATTTTGAGAAATCTAATTCTTTGAACATTTCTGAGGTACGCGTGAAGGTCGTTTGTCTAGCAAATTTTGTTAGTCATGGTTTAGCGCAGTATTTTTAGTATTGTACTTGTCTCGGAAACATCGCGTTCAATTTGAATAAGATACATGGCAACTTCAGTATTTTATTATTGTGTTTTAGTGAAATTTAATTCCTCATTATAACTAACTATAGTGCGCCTCGGTGGTGTAGTGGTTAGCGTCGCTGACTACGAATCCATCGGCCCCGGGATCGAGACCCCGTGACGGCAGGCGGCGCGCAGCAAAACCCAGCTGTTCATCCTTCCACACAATAAAAAAGTTGGTTGGTAGATAAATGGCTACCCTGGGTAGCCTAGTGGCTAAGACGCTGGGCTACTGGTCGAGCGTGGTTCGGATTTCACATTAAACTGTAGGTCTAAGGTGGAGTAATAAACTTTACCTTCGTCAGAATGAACAATTCGGGCGGAAACAAAACCAAGGTTAACCAAGGTTTAACATATTTTCCTTTTTCATTAAGAGAACTGATTTCTTGGAGATAATTATGCACAGAAAACAAAAACTCGCAACCTTCTCTACACAGAAATATCTTTTGTCTCAAATCACTCAAAAAAGAAGCTTCGAAAACCATTTCTTCTATCTCAAGACGTTATGTATCACAAAAATAACTTATTATAGCATCTGACAAAAAGCTTTGATATCCAAAAGAAAAAAGAAGCTTCCCCTAGAATCCATCCCAATAAAGAAGTTATAAGTTCTAAATTTAGAAGGTTTAATTTTGAGTGTGGAGAGTTTTTGTTTATCATCATCAGTTCTACAGATCTACAGAAGCTAAGGCTAACAAAGACCCTAAGATCCACTCTAAGGTTAGCCCGAGAGAAAGGAAAGAGTAGGGGGGTTAAGAGAAGAAAATAAGGGGTTAAGTAAGTAGCAAATAAGGGGTTAAGTTAGTGGAGGTTCTGATGATGATCCGAGAAGTTTTGTTATTTTCAGACCACTATTCATGTCAAGGGCGGATCTAGGCATTTTAGTGAGGGGGATCCAAAGAAAAAGGGCACCCCCCTAAAATAAAAAGGGCACAGTAGTATAAATTTGTTCTTAAAACACACCACCAATGAGCGAGTGTAAAATCAATTGTATTGTTTTATTAGATCATTCTCATTCAAATATGATACAAAATAAAAATTGCCTTTATTTTATTTTTTTATGCTTGAAAAAAGCGCACTTGCAAGAAATTGAGGGGGGGGTCCAGACGTCGCCGAACCCCCCCCACCCCCCACTAGATCTGTCCTTCTCTCAAAGTCTCAATATTTTCAGTAAAGTAATTACGGTAGCGTCATAATCATACTGAAAAAATGAGTATATGTTGTGCCAAAGGTTTTATAGAGATAAAAAAAAAGACCTAAAAATAGAACCTTGAGGAATTCTATGAGATACATCTACACTTAAAATAAAACCTTCTAAATTTAGAACTTATAACTTCTTCTTGAGGGTGCATTCTTGGGGAAGTTTTTCCTTCTTTGGGTACCAAAGCGTTTTGTCAGATGATATAATAACGTCCTTCAATGATACATAACTTCTTTAGATAGAAGAATTGGCCTTCAAAACTACTTTTTGAGTGATTTGAGGAAAAAGAAGATAATATTCCTATGTAAGAAGGTTGAGAGAAGTCTTTGTTTTCTGCGTATGTATAAGTCAGATTCCTATATAATCCTTTCCATGAGGAGAGAATTAACCCTTTAAGACGGGAATTTTTTGGAGGGTTAAGTTATAAATGCACGTATTTGAAACGTTACCAATTTGTAACAGTCGTTGTTAAATGGTTAAACGTCTAACGCCGTAGAGACGTTAGTGAGAGAGCTCCTTGGCAAATCAGAATTGCAATATACTCGTACCTACATCAATGGCCTATCTGAAGTTAACTAGAGTTATAATGAAAGGTTCTGTACCTCGAATTTCTTTATAACATTTCAAACAAAGAATTAACGCAGCATCGATGGTCACGTGATCAGATCGAAAACAGGAATGGTGTTTTCTGACTATATTATATTTATTTGACAATTTCTTTAACTGATTACTCATCGTCTTCTCAAAAATTTCACCTAATTAGTGTAGGCTGGATTGAAATAAGTATGTTATAAGTCTCTTAAGTGAAAAGGATGCAGTATTTCAGTCTTTGTGTAGTGGAACTACAGGGTGCTTCAAAAAAATGCTACCACTTATATATGGCGCTAATATGTCATTGCTTACCACTTATAGTTTTTTTATGCAAATCTTTGCGTGTTTATTTGTTTGTTTTTTAATAATAATGTCCTTTTTTTCATGGATTATGCGAGTGATTAATGAGTGAACCCCATTCAATGGAAATGGCTACGAGGTTTGCATTAGAGCAACGCAGAAATCTGCGTTGCTCTAATGCAGCGCTGTCCAACTTGCGGCCCGCGGGCCGCATGCGGTCCGCGGAATGGAACTTTGCCAAATTTCATTTCTGAATTTTCTTCCCTATTTTGTCATTTCTAGTAGGGAGAACAACATTTAGCGGGTTCCTAAGTCGTATTAACCAACAGTGTATGATTATAGGCAACATCTTGGCCGCGCTTTATGGAAGATGGACAGCACTGCTCTAATGTAAACCTTGTAAACAAAAACAAAAACTATAAGTGGTAAGCAATGACATATTAACGCCATATAAGTGGTAAATTTTTTTTGAAGCACCCTGTGTTGTTTTAAAAAAAAGTGTTTGGGAAAATCCCAAGTACCAACCAAATGGGCGTAAATGTTGCTAGTTAGGAATTTTACTAACGGTCATTTTTCAGATACGAAACTTTTACTCGGTACTTCGAAGTGTAGAGGGTTGACAAAAATAAATAGACACCACGATTATTGTTCTCAAGAACAAATATCAAAGCTTATCAATGGAATGCGAGAACGTGCGTCATCTTTACATAATGGCAAGGGGGAACCAACACGATTTTAAATATATTCATTCAATAAATATGTTATTATTTATTCACTTTTATTATCAAATTAAAAACTATAAAAAAGAACAAAGTACCGGGTGTCCGAGAATTATCTGTACAATGTTTGGCTGTTATTAAAAGTCAACCATGAAGTGTAGAAATTCCAGTGTTGTCCCATTTTACAGAGAATCTCATTATGTTTTTTCTGATACCACGTTTTGATAAGTTTTTTAGAAATGTACGCGGGTGACAGACATTGATGATTTAAAAGCAAGTATCACAGCTGCTATTGAGCGAATTGATGTGGATATGCTGCAGCGTACATGGCAACATTTGGAGTATCGAGTGGATGTTTTGCGAATCACTAATGGTGATTGTTTGTAACAACGTTACTTTAATAAAAGAAACTTTTGAAAATACAGATTCTAAATAATCTTGTTTAAGAATTTTACGCGTGTTATCAAGAATTTTATTAAAAGATGAAATTGTACAGATAACGTTCGGACACACTGGAATTTCTAAAAAACTTGTCAAAACTTGGTATCAGAAAAAACTTAATGAGATTCTCTGTAAAATGGGACAACACTGGAATTTCTACACTTCATGGTTGACTTTTAATAACAGCCAAAAATTGTACAGATAATTCTCGGACACCCGGTATCTATTTAATACTTTTGCCAACCCTTTGTATGTTACCAGCATAAAAATGTAGCAGCAAATGAGGAGTTTGAGCCCTTCATACGAATATAACAAAAATCTCGATATGCATTTGTTAAATAATTGTTTAAACCCTTTTACTCTATCTTGTCAATTGAGAAAATTATGTTGTTTATAGCAAATATTAATGGGGTAATAATAAAAATAATAATAATAATAATAATTTGTGTTTTCTGTTTAAATAATAATGAAAATCCATTCTGATATTATCAGTGGGCACTCCAGGTAGAATGCTTAATAGAGCTTACGACTCTCAGCTACACAAAATTATTTATATATTAAAATAAAATAATAGTTAACGTTCACTACAGTTTAAAAAAATAAAAATATATAATTTACTCTTTCCATTTTCAAAAAAATAAAAAGCTTTAAAAAATACGTACATTTATGTACGATTTCGGGAAAAACGTTCGTATAGAAACAAAATTTCTAAAAATCAAAATTAATTAAATTCATATTCTGTTTTTTTTTGTATATTTTATTACTTTTGGTGACAATAGTAAAATTTAAAAAACAAAACTCACTACTAATTAATTTTTTGTTTTTTTAAACCTTAGATTCATTTGCAAACTTTTTTCCGAGAGTGCGCGTAATAAAATATTCCAAACCTATATATTATAACATACAGGGTGTCCGAGAATTATCTGTACAACGTTTGGCTGTTATTAAAAGTCAACCATGAAGTGTAGAAATTCCAGTGTTGTCCCATTTTACAGAGAATCTCATTAATTTTTTTCTGATACCAAGTTTTGACAAGTTTTTAGAAATTCCAGTGTGTCCGAAAATTATCTGTACAATTTCATCTTTTAATAAAATTCTTGATAACACACGTAAAATTCTTAAACAAGATTACTTAGAATCTGTATTTTCAAAAGTTTCTTTTTACAAACATTCGATATGTGCACCATCAGGTGCATACACACAGACATTGGTGATTTAAAAGCAAGAATCACAGCTGCTATTGAGCGAATTGATGTGGATATGCTGCAGCGTACATGGCAACATTTGGATTATCGATTGGATGTTTTGCGAATCACTGATGGTGCACATATCGAATGTTTGTAACAACGTTACTTTAATAAAAGAAACTTTTGAAAATACAGATTCTAAGTAATCTTGTTTAAGAATTTTACATGTGTTATCAAGAATTTTATTAAAAGATGAAATTGTACAGATAATTTTCGGACACACTGGAATTTCTAAAAAACTTGTCAAAACTTGGTATCAGAAAAAAATTAATGAGATTCTCTGTAAAATGGGACAACACTGGAATTTCTACACTTCATGGTTGACTTTTAATAACAGCCAAAAGTTGTACAGATAATTCTCGGACACCCTGTATATAAATCGTAAAGAACGACGCTTGTATAGGAGATATTCCGCGCAAGACGAGAGAGAGAGAGAACGAAACAAATGAAAAAATGAGGTAACCTCCCGGGTGGTTACCTCATTTTTTCATTTGTTTCGTTCTTTCTCTCTCGTCTTGGGCGGAATATCTCCTATACAAACGTCGTTCTTTACGTTATTTATACTGCGTGTTCTTTGCAGTTGAATGTGCGTATATATATATATATATATATATATATATATATATATATATATATATATATATATATATATATATAAGGACCTTTTCTGTCTGTGTCTATATGTATGTATGTATGTATGTATGTATGTAGATAGATAGGCAGATATATAAATAGACACAGATAGATATGTAAAACAATGATTTTGGAGTATGAAGGAGCATAGCGCGTGTGACGTGTGCATAAATTGGAGCGTACGCGTAAGATGGGAGAGTATGATGATTTTGGATGCAATCACGACTGCATGCAAACTTCATAAGCAAAACAATACATGCAATATTCAAATTTTCTTCAGTTTTATATACTACACGAAGAGGATTACCACGGGGTCATTTTCTCCCTCCCCTCCGTCAGTTTTGATGCAATTTACGTCAGCTCCCTTTTCACCTCTCCATTAAAAGCGGCAAATATCGATTTGGAAAAAGGTTATTTTTGAAGTTACGAGAATCAGGATGTAATTATTAGAATATTTTTATTGGTCACCTAATAAATAATGGTGCGTAGAGTTAATGGCTCGTCGATTACATTGTACTAAAGACAAATTTCCCTCATTATAATAATAGCATAATATTAATAAAATGTATTTCTGTACATAATGAGAGATGTAAAGACGAAGCTTCATGTATGTTATGGACGCCACTTCCCATAATGCAATTTAAGTCTTCGCCAAATATTGAACGAACATGATTTTAAAATTAAGAAAAAAAGGATTTTCGCAGTTTTTAACGCAGGAATTTTAACGTTAAATGATTAACGCTTCATAAAAGAAGGAAAAAAATGGGAGGGAAGCCTACTTGGGAATATATATATATATATATATATATATATATATATTACACACACACTCGTATATCGCTTGAAAGCAATGTAGCGAGTTTAATTGTTTTGTACACGTCGCTGCATGACGAATTGCATGAACAAAAGCGAATTTCATAATGTCGACGCTCTTGCAACTTAATCTTATTCGACCTAAATTGACCTAAATTAACCTAACCTAACCTAACCGTGCATAATGTAATCTAACAATTTGAACAAACTTATTATTAAAATATCATTTTCCCTCTATACCAGCAACCAGGGTCATATGACGGAAGGGACAGCTGAACGTGAAATCCGAGCCAAACCACGGGTCACTATCATCTCAATGCAGAGGATAGTCACCTATCCAATTACTGAGCAGATCCAACGTCGCTTAACTCGTTGATTTTACACGAAGTGGTGTAGCGACATGCTCGCAACATATCCCAGATTGTATGGTAACTTGCCAGCTAAGTAAATATATATATATATATATATATATATATATATATATCTATCTATCTTTGGTAACCTTTGGTTTCCTTCCGTCCGAATTGTTCATTCTGACGAAAGTCAAGCTTTTAACTCCATCTTAGACGTACAGATATAATATATATATATATATATATATATATATATATATATATATATATATATATATATATATATATATATACCAGTGTCGTTCGGTCCATGGAAGCATTGCTTCCCCACTTAAATGATTAGAAGTGCTGCTAACAATATTAATGACGATAAAATTATGATAAATTACCACCAGGTTATACTCCTTTCAAATATTTTTTTAATATCCAAATCCAAATCAGTACATTGAAAAATGAGGGGGAGAGCAATAATTTTTTGCGTCGAGACAGGCGCCAGTGGAAGCAACCTTAAGAATTGCTTCGTTTGTTTGACTTACTATATTCGTGTTTTATAAAAATTGTATCAATTCACCGATATTTCATCTGCTTATACGATAGTATAAATGTAATAAATGATATACTATAAAATTATTGATCGCTATACTTGGGGATGAATTAGTATTATGTCTTAAAAGAATAAAAAATATTCACCGATGGAAACACAAACCCATAACGCATTCATTTCTTTAGGCAAAACGTGGATCGTGGAAGCAACTTAGAGAGTTGCTTATTCCTGCTATTATGCTAACGGAATCCTTTTAAAGCGCTTAATTAATGAGCTTATAGCATTAAATGACTAAATAACGCAATTATTACCAAATATATTTTTAGAAGAAATACAAGCTAATTGTAATTAGAGTTTGTTTAATTATGAGTAAATCAAAGTGAAGTTGTTATATTGAGGTTGTCGTTCGTCAACTGCACATCCCCTTCCTCCTTCGCCTTCGCGGGGGATAGAGGATAGAGCTGGTGTATAAATAAAAGAGGTTGGTATATATATATATATATATATATATATCGTAAAGAACGACGCTTGTATAGGAGATATTCCGCGCAAGACGAGAGAACGAAACAAATGAAAAATGAGGTAACCCGGGTGGTTACCTCAGTTTTTCATTTGTTTCGTTCTCTCTCTCTTGTCTTGCGCGGAATATCTCCTATACAAGCGTCGTTCTTTACGTTATTTATACTGCGTGTTCTTTGCAGTTATATATATATATATATATATATATATATATATATATATATATATAATAGTCTATGCATGCTTCACTATACATAATTGTCACCAATCACCATTGATATATATATATATATACTGGGTGATCCAGATAAATGGGACCTATAAAAAAAAGCCAAATATTCTTAATATTTAATTCCTTTCATAAAAACTATATATCATTCGAAAGAGTAGTTACAAGTTTATTATGAAATATTTATTTTTTAAAAATGACTCCTTTCAAATGTGCTCCATTAGTTGCCAAGCATTTCAGTGTTCTCGCTTGTAAGTTCTGCATCACTTTTGCAAGTGTGCGGTGGTATGGCCTGTATCTCATTTGTGATGGCGGCCTTCAATTCTTGCAAGGTCGTTGGGTTATTTCTGTAGACCCTACTCTTTAAATATCCCCAGAGATAATAATCTAAGGGAGAAAAATCCGGAGACCTTGGGGGCCATTCAACATCTCCAAATCTTGAGATTAACTCGCCTGGAAACGTTTGACGCAAAACTGCAATGCAGTTCCTCGTGGTATGGCAGGTAGCTCCGTCTTGTTGGAACCAGTGGTTTTCTAGACAAAGATCTCTTAATTTAGGAATAAGGAAATCGGTCAACATTTTTTCGTAGCGATCACCATTTACAGTGACCGTGTTTCCGGTGGAATCCTCGAAAAAGTACGGCCCTATGATCTGAGATGCAGTAAGACCACACCAAACAGTTACACGCTGACTATGCAGCGGGACTTCGGTAATATTCAATGGATTTTTCTGTTGTCCAGAAACGACAATTTTGTTTGTTTACAGTTCCATTCAAGTGAAAATGGGCTTCGTCTGACATAATCAAAGTTGCTAGAAAATTGGTGGTGTCATTTACCTTCTGTTGGATCCATTGACAGAATTGTCGTCTTCGTGCGAAATCTCCATCGTTTAGTTGTTGCACTGTTTGAATTTTATATGGAAAGAGCATTAAATTTTGCTTGAATATACGGTGTGTTGTTCTATACCCAACTCCTAACAGCTGAGAAGCACGTCTGATGCTTATGTTAGGATTATCCTGTACAATTTCATGAGTTCTGTTAATGATCTCGTCTATCCTTGCTGTGCGCACTCTTCCAGTTGGTTTTCTTTTTCCAATGCTGCCAGTTAGGGAAAAATTTCTGACACACCGACGGATTACTTTCTTAGAAGGTGATTTTGACATCTGAAAATTTGTCTTGAAAGATCTTTGAGCTGAAACTACACTTCTTCCATGCTCATAATATTGCTCAGTTATGAAACGCAGCTGTTCCACAGTCCATGCAGTCATCTTGAAGGGTTAGTTTTAACTAACACTTTTATTTTGTTTTGTATCTTATCTTGTCAAAACCTATACAATCCTGTACAAACTTGTAACTATCCTCTTTCGAATGATGCGTATGATTTTATAAAAGGACTTATACTTTAAGAGTTACAGGGGTTTCTTTTGGGTCCCATTTCTCTGGATCACCCTTTATATATATAATATATATATATATATATATATTATATATATATATATATATATATATATAATATCAGAAGCAGAAAGAGAGGAATTGACAAAAGTAAATAGACGACTTCGGTTTTTCCATAAGTTATTGATTTGATAATAAAGTCAATAAATACTATAACAAATTTATTGAGTGAATATATTTAGAATGGCGTTGCTTTCCTCTTTGTATTATGTAAAGTTGACACGCGTTCTGGCACTCCATTGATGAGCTTTGCATTTGTTCTTGAGGGTACTCATTATGGTGTCGACAGTATTTACTTTTACCGACGCTCTCTCTCTCTCTCTATGTACGTACGTATGTATGTATATATATATTATATATTTATATATAGGGTGAGTCAAAAGTCTGGAAACATACGAACTACACGTTTCAATGCAAATATACATATATATTTGCATTGAAAAGCATAATTCCTATGTTTTCAGACTTTTGACTCACCCTGTAGTTAATAGCAGTCAACCTTCGCTAATGGTTAAATTCAATCTGCAGTAAGAAAAGATTTTTGCTTCTTGTTTTCAGTGTGTGTGGTGTGTGTGTGTGTGTGTGTGTGTGTGTGTGTGTGTGCGCGTGCGCGCGCGCGTGTACACACTAAATTTGTGTATAATATATATATATATATATATATATATATATATATAATATATATATATATACAGTTTACGCTGAATATATATATATATATATACACAAATGAATACAAATGAAAACAAAAAGAAAATATTTACTAAATTGCGCGTCTCTTACGAAAGTTTAATGCTTTCTTGTTTTCTGACCTCATAAAAACTCTTCCCCCTTTAAAAAAAAAAAAAAAAATCTTAAATTAAAGAGTAAAAAAGTGAAAGATTAAAATATTTAATTAGTTTCGTCAATAAAAAGGGTGAAAAACAATTAGCGTTTCGGACTCAAAATGAAATAATTTAAATGTAAAAAAAAAAAAACAGCCTTTCACTCATGTCGTTAATACTGTTTTTCTTTGGCACACGCACAACCATTATTGCTGCTACTACTACTACTACTACTACTGAAACTACTTCTATACTGCAAACTGGGCAACCCCAAAATATTAGTTTTACTGTAGTTTTAACACTAACTTACAGATTCCACTTCGCTGAATTTATTTTGAATAACGTCAGACGAATTTAGGGTGGACTTCCACGCAACATGGATTAACGTACTTATATCTCTTGGAAATATTATAAATAATTGAACGCGCGTAATCAATATCTTGTAGCCTTTCCATGCGCTCCACGAAGGGCTTGGACACGTTGTGACATCGATCCGATCCGATTTATCTATATCTATATCTATATCTATATCTATATATATATATATATATATAATATATTACATTAATTACTTCACTTATAAAGTAAATCAATTATAGTTACTAATCTGAAGTAATTGAATTACTTTTCCATTATTTTTTAAAGCTTGAGACTAAAGGGGGAATCATTTGGTGTGGCAAGAAGCACCAATCTCGTTGAATTAAAACATACGTTATAATACATTGCATTCAATTGAGGCACGGTTGATACAGTTTTGGAATTGATCTTAATGGATCTGTGGGATGAGCAGTACTTAAAAAGATGATTACTGCGATTACCATACCCGCAATCCTCTATAAAGGTTAAAATATTGCGTGATTGCGTGTGTTTACCTATTTATCATGTCCCTCATAAAGGAATATTTTCACCTCCAAACACAACTCGTCATTTATCTTACGGACGCTCAATTTATTTTTGCGAGGGTTCTCTTCCACCATTACCACTACTGCTGAAATTACCACTATACTGAAATGAAATAAAATAAAGCATAAAAGTGAAGCCGCGGTTAATTTTATTCCAAAGACAGATTATTTTGGTATTGTAAAAGTTAATTTTAGCCTAAACAGAAGATGGCTAAAAATACGTTTAAAAAAACATAGCATTTTATTGCATTTAATGTCATGTTTTTAGTTTAATTTTTAAATTAAACAAACATTTAACATACTGCCACTCTAACGTGTGTGTATGTGCGCGCGCGTAGGCAACCGAGTGTAAGTAAGGTCGACTGTGATAATTCACAGATGTAATGGGTTATTTATTTACTTTTTGTGAGGTAACACTTTCGGTACCTCGGAACATTATTAAAAATATATAAAAAATGTAGAAAAATTTTTACTGTCGGGAAAAAGAGAGATGTTGGTCCTGATCAAGTTAGGTTAGGTTAAATTTGGTTAGTTAACGTTTTTGTTTAGGCTAGAGTCTAGACTAGCTAGTACGTCAGTATTTAATGACTTAACAGAAAACACCTGTTCGAGCCCCCAGCTGCGTTCGAAACACTTATCACGCTTCTCTCGGTTCGCGTGACATGAACAAAATCGAATCTCATAATGGTGATATTCGTCTATAAAAAGTATATGATTTTTAAGCGAAAATTAACTGCGAGTGATTAAGGCATAAATACTGTATATCTAAAATTTTCAATGAAAATTACTAACCTACATTAACCAGACCTAACCTAACATACTATAACCTAACCGGGCATAATGTAATGTAACCTAACCTGAACTGAGCTAATTTAAACTACCTTAACATGAATTTAACTGACTCGCATAAGGTCGAGATTTTCGATATTATGCAAGTTCAGAAATTTTGGTGTCGACATTGTGCATATCGACCTTATGCATGGCGACATTGCGAAGATGGACACTGTTTCGATACCCCTTGGTTCAATGGCACTATGGTTAGGTTAGGTTAAATTAAGTTTGGATAATTAGTGATTATATACATAGATTTAAAACAGTCCGTACCTCGCTCACGCGGAGATGCGCACGTGCGTGTGTGTGTGTGTGTCACTACAACAGTTGAATGGTTTCCTCTTGGTTTTGTGCGTACTCGTATATAGTTCATGTACAAACTACATTGTCTGTATTTAGTCGTGAAATTTTATTATTTTTTTTAAAGTGAAATTTAAAATGCAGAACTTTCATATTAATATTTCATGAGGAAACAAACAATTTTGGATTCATTTGAAAGCCGACGACATTCACACTCAAATGAATTTTGCTACGGAGGTGTATTTTAAAATAGGAATTTAATGCAGACGTCCAAATAAATTATTCTCATTGAACTCAGAGTGTGTGTGTGTGTGTGATGATTTTTTTTCTTAAGTTTATTTTAGAACTTGGGGGTTTTCTTCCTGGATTTAACTTTACTGTGTGATGTTCATTTTACGGTTTGCGTCGCAGTATTAATAATTTTTGTAGAATATTAATTTGAAATATTTGAGTTTTCGTCCTAATAAAATATGAACCGAAAACATGAAGGATTTTGATGTTTATCAAATATTCAAACAACTTTATCATCCATCAATAATAATAATAATAATAATAATAATAATAATAATAAATAATAATAATAATCGAAATCTTTCATATTTTCGGTTCATAGTCCAATTGTTATTTTTTTAGGGCTACGCGGTAGCTAATGTCGTCCCGTTGATCAGCGAAGTTAAGCGACATTGGGTCTGGGATATGAAACCGTCCTCCGCGTCCAGACTACGTAGCGACCCGTGGTTCGGACCCCACGTAAATCTGTAAGTCCCCTCCGTCATACGACCTTAGATGTTGCGAAGGAGGTTAAACAACTTCGTCATTACATTTTGTTAATTTTTAAAATGTAAGCAATATTCATTTCAGCGATAAACTTCGAGAAGGAATCTCGGTGTTTAGCTACTGACTTGGGGAAAGTACCCGAACACGCATTGCGTTATCTTCTATAGTTCGAGAGGAATTCTAGTTGTGTCTTCGAGAAGTGTTAACGGAAAATGAAACATTTTAAATCTCAAACAAGGATTCCAAGAAGCCTCGTAGAACTCTCATATAATATCGTGACTTTGCCTTTAAAAGGTGAATGAAGAACGGGAAACGAATTCTAAAGAAAGAAGTATCATAAATCTTATATAAGGAATTCTACGTCCGTTAAAAAATATCCTAATAATAATAAACGCGCGTTTCATACGAATTTTAACTCGTTCTTCAAGCAGAAATATCCGCAAGGACTGCAAAAGCGAGTGCTAAATTTATTCCTAACTCTGGCTAAATGCTAATTTTAAATTGTAAAATAATTATACTTAAGCCTTTAGTAGACAGTGCGCGTTAAGTAATTGCAGGGGTCGTCTCTCTTAAGTACTTTTAACCCATAAATCAATTAAGATACGTTCCAAAGCTGTATCATGGAGAGGGAAAAAGCAATAAATTTAAGTCCGTTTGTTGCAATTAAAAACGCATTCATTAACTGTATTTAGCGTGTTTATATAAAAGCAGCTAAATTAGCGAACGGATGAAAAAAAAACGAGATATGTGACGGATAGCGGAACAAAGTCGATCTGCGCAATATCGACACTAAAAAGTTAGTTTAAATTAGGTCAAATTAAGTTCAGTTGGCTTAGATTATGCTAAGTTGGGTTAGATCTGGATAGGTTAGGTTACGTCAGTCATTTTCATTGAAAATTTGAAATTAGTTTGAAATGTGAAATCCATAAAGTCGCATAAGGTCAAAGTCGACATTATGAAATTCAATTTCGTTCATGTTACTCATATTTGAGGCTCGAGAATGTTTTAGAATTATCATATTTCCGACTTTTTAAACTTTTGAGATATGACAATTAATTATCATTCTAAGAGCGAATTTTATTTTATTACAATCTATAAAGATTTAAAATATAGCGCAGAGAAGGTACCTAATAAGCGTAACGTCCGTATTATAAAATTCATGAAAACAGTAGTAATACGTGCGCTTTTGTGAATATTAGGTAGATTTATACATCGGAGAGTTTAACACTCGTTTCGATTACATATTTTAGCAGGGTAGAGCTATATACAATTTCATTAACAGTTTTAATTGCATTTTATATCTTTTTAACGGGATTAAAATTGTAGGGAATACATTTTTCATGTTATAGTATTTAATCCCTTTCAAAATTCTTTTTCGTTCTTAGATAAACGTAACTTTAAAGGTGAGATTACGATCTCATAATCGTTTCTTAATGGAATCCTTATTTGTGGCGTACAGTGTTTCAGTTCTGGCGCGAAAGCAAAAATTTAGAAGTAATTTTAGAAGACTTACAGCGAAAGTTTTCTTGAACTCTCCCTTCAAGAAAGAGGAAGAAGAAAAAGAGTTGTCTATTCTATATTTTACTAATACCAGTATACTAACTGTTCCAGTATGAAAGATTTATTAGAGTTACGATGATATGAGAGTATTTAGCTTTCTTTATTTCCATTTATTTAACTTTTTTCTTTTTTTCCTTTCTACTTTTTTCTGGGCTAACCTAGGGTGGGTCGTAGGGGTTTTTGTTAGTTTGTAATTTTTGTAATACAAAACAGTGATTTTTTTGTGGGTACCACACACTTCCGTAGACATTACATACAGATGGTGTGAATTCAACTTTTTATGTCATGCTCTCTCTCTCTCTCATATATATAGTATACACCAACCTCTCTTATTTATACACCAGCTCTATCCTATATCCCCCGCGAAGAGGACGGAGGAGGAAGGGGATGGGCAGTTGACGAACAACAACCTCAATATAACAACTTCACTTTGATTTACTCATAATTAAGCAAACTCTAATTACAATTAGCTTCTGTTTCTTCTTCTAAAAATATACTTGGTAATAATTGCTAGTTATTTAGTCATTTAATGCTATAAGCTCATTAATTAAGCGCTTTAAAAGGATTCCGTTAGCATAATAGCAGGAATAAGCAACTCTCTAAGTTGCTTCCACGATTCACGTTTTTCCTAAAGAAATGAATGCGTTATGGGTTTATGTTTCCATCGGTGAATATTTTTTATTCTTTTAAGACATAATACTAATTCATCCCCAAGTATAGCGATCAATAATTTTATTGTATATCATTTATTACATTTATACTATCGTATAACCAGTGAAATTATCGGTGAAGTGATACAATTTTTATAAACACGAATATAATAAGTCAAACAAAAGAAGCAATTCTCAATGTTGCTTCCACTGGCGCCCGTCTCGACGCAACAAAATTATTGCTCTCCCTCTCCTTTTTCAATGCACTGATTTGGATTGCGAGCTTTTTGTATTAAAAAAATATTTGAAAGGAGTATAACCTAATGATAATTTATCATAATTTTATCGTCATTAATATTGTTTAACAGCGCTTGTAATCATTTAAGTGGGGAAGCAATGCTTTCATTGCTTCCATGGACCGAACGCCACTGATATATATGGGATGAATTTCACAATTAAACACGTGAAATGAATGATGTAAACCCACAAGGAAAAAGAAAAAATGATTCCAAGGCCTTTCGTGTATTCAGAAGTACACCTCGTCAGGGAATGGAGGGGGCAGGCGAGAAGCCCAAAATATATATACACAGCGGGGCGGAAACAAAAAGGTTAGCACATAATTAACAAGACTTAATGAGAGGCAGAAGGAATTTAAACAGGATATTGTCAATTTTATACATTTCCGCAGTTATTAAAATAATTTTTAAAATGGAGAAATGCACATTCTAGAATATTTCTTTCAATTATAGCTGCTTTTAACGAGCGCTTTAGAACTATCCCATTTGATGCTATGATTACATCTATACATATGGTTAAACAATGCATTAGAATTATTTGCTGTTCTACACGCATATTTATGCTGTTTTACCCTAATATCTAACGTTTTACCAGTTTGGCCTATATATATACTGACTTACATTTTGTGCATCCGATCGAATACACGCAACCAACCACATTATCCGGGCTATTCTTTATTAGGCGTGATTTAACAGTATTATTATACTTAAAGACTACATTGATGCCAATTGCTTTAAGTAAAGCGGGAAGATATTGAAAATTAACAAGATAAGGTAGGCTAAGGATATTTTTATGCGCAAATTCCTTTACAGTTACGTTATTATAGTAACTATTTTTGGCTTTCCTAAGGCAATTATCTAAAAATGAAATAGGATAACAATTTAGTACCAATATTCAGGATATTGAATAACTCGGAATCTAAAAATTCAGGACTGACAACTCTCAATGCTCTAAGAAACAGAGAAAATAGAGGATTTAATCGAGGGATGATGGTCAGAATAAAAATGCACATACGAGTTATTATTAGTAGGCTTGCGATAAACTTCCAATTTGAACTGATTAGAGCATCTCCGAATTTTTAGATCCAGAAAAGATAAGCTTTCATCATTTTCTTTTTCAGCTGTGAACTTAATAGATGGGACTAAATTGTTGAGCTTACCAAGAAGTCAACATCCAAATTATTAGGCCAAAGGCATAAAATATCTATATACCTGTACCAAACAAGGTTAAAATCAACAATCTTAGGCAAAATTCTGCTTTCAAAAAATTCCATATATAAGTTAACCAATATAGGTGAAAGGATTTCCCATCGCCAATCCAAACGACATAGCATAACCCTTATCAAACTGAAATTTACAATCTTTGACACAAAGCTTAATGAATTCAATAAGAGTGTTGTGTTACACAGGGAAAAAGTATTCAGAGATCTTCTTTTAAAAAATCAAGTAGGTCATCAACAGGGACTTTTGTGATTAACGAGCATACATCAAAACTTACCAATTTGAAATTAGGGTCATTAGGAAACTTTAGTTTGTCAATAAGATCCATGCTATTTACAATATGTGACTTGGAAATAGAGCCAACTAACAGCGTTAATAAGCTAACTAACTATTTAGATAGCTTATAGGTTAAGGAGCCTACTGAGCTAACAATAGGCCTCATGGGACTATTAACTGTGTTTTAACTAAACCGTACAAATATGGTAGTGACGGATTGATACTAAAAAACTGCTGCGAAAGCCCATTATAGTTATTTTTTAATATTTCTCTTAATTTTCTGTTAAACATTTTATTAACATCCTCCAGTGGGTCTCTGTTTAGAGGTTTGTACGTGTCACGGTCACTCACAGTACAGGAATACCTCGAAATTCGTCGTTAATTCGTTCCGGAATAACACGACGAAATATGAAACGACGAAATTCGAAGTAGATTATAACATGTTTCAATGAGAAAACATTTTACTGTATTATGTTATTAAACAGATTAATCAATCAAATTCTACTCGTTTTTCGGCAAAATATAATATAATGCGTTGTTGCGTTGGTAAACAGTTGAATTTCGTCAATTTCGATCGTTTTTTTTTTCACATTTTTTCGAAAAACGAATCTGCGAATATGAACGACGGATTGCGAAACTATAGGTAGTAAATGATTGACGACGAATCTGCGGAACGACGAAATTCGAAACGACGAATTTTGAGGTATTCCTGTATTCATCTTTTCAATGTAACTTTCTGTCCATGATGATGATGATCGAATGAGATTTGTCCGCTTTAGTAATATGTAATGAATCGTTATTTTTAAGTGTTTTTAGGGCTTTTTCAAATCTCAAAGGATAATTCGATTCATACTTCATATTGAAAGCACTATACACACAACCTTTGGCTAAAGTCACCTCACTTTCGGATATATTACTATGTTTTTCAAAATTGATAAAATACTTACCAATGAATAAACTGCTGGACTTTTCTGGGACAGAGAATCCTAACCCAAAACCTAACGCACATTTCGTTTTTTCGTCCAGTAACTAAACTAGGTTATTATTCGTTTTTTGACCCAGTCACACCCAGCTATAACAGCAATATATATTGAATAACCAATCAAAACTGAATAAGAAAATATATATATTATCTTGTGCAAATTTGTATAAAATGTGTTTTTTTATGAAAATATATTTCCTATTTTTGGTGTTTTTTCATAATATATATATCGACTATTTGGTGAATATTTCTTATTTTTGATGATTCTGGCTACTTCTGCGTAATTCAATTTGTCCTGTTTTACAAATAAATAATTTTTAGCAATTGTTCGTCTGTTGAACTCTGTTGAGTTTGTTTTTTTTGTGACTAGAAGTATGTCGTGTCAGTTATGCATATTTGATTTTGAAGACGTGATCCGCCATATTGCCCTCGATGAAGACGAGTTTAGACCTTTTTTTCAATCACGGAATAATTAAGACATCCGTGACCTGCCCTAAATGCAATAGTGCTTGTATTTTAAGAAAATACCAGAAGGTCTTTAGGGGCCGTAAAAAAAATCCTAAAAATAAATGTGTCGTTTCAGTTTAAGGGCAGGCGAAATTTAGCGGACTACCCATGCAAGGTTGGCACATGTTATTACATTATCATTTGCATAATTTAGGTCTCGGGGGTACGGGGACGGAGCCCCCGTAAAGATCACGCATCACAAATTGATCGGTCCTAATGTTTTGCGGACAGTTCAGTACGTGACACCGGTTAGGTCAACTGTACGCCCTTGATGATTGGTTAGGTTAAGTCATGATATTTTCGTTTAAATTCGTTAGTTTAAACGAAAATGACGAGTGCAAACTTTTCTGGTTAATTTTGAGGTGTTTTGTAGAAACTGCCATCCGTTTCCTGTGCAAATGCGTAGTTTTCAAGATGACGATATCTCAAAAACTACGCATTTGCACAGGAAACGGATGGCATATTCGTGCAGAACACCTCAAAATTGACCAGAAAAGTTTGCTCTCATTATAAAAAGAGACTGGGTCAAAAACGAATAATTACCCTAAACTATTGCGAATTAAATCCTCCAGTCTATTGTTTAATTTTCTGTTCTGAGTTCTGCATCTTCTACGTAAATTGTAAATGTGAAAAAAATTGCACTGTTGGAGATTGACCTCAATTAAACCTACCTCAATTTCCCAACCCCTAACGCAGGTTAAAATTAATCCAACCTATTAAATTAGGACTCGAGAATCCAGAAATGGTCCGGAGCAAATAGGATGATTAAAGTCACAGATACAATTCCCACAAATAAAACCATAGAAAATTTACTACGGTTCATGCAATAAATTGGGGATATTTGTTAACTGTTAACCGAAAGGTAAAGTGAAAGAATTGACTCACCTCAGTTGGTCAATGGGATGATGTAGCGTCTTGTAGAGTTAATCTTAAAATCGTAGTCTTCAGTTAAGCTAATTCAAGTAGGCCTATTCTGGGTACACTAGCCTGTATTGGTTTTTAACTTCAACCTTTGTTTGTCACTATTTCTGTAGTAGTTCGCAAGCCAACTCCGTAATTGTTCCTCTCTTCATGCGATCAAAAGGAAGAACGAACTGAAGCCAAGGTTCTGGTGTTTGACTTCAGTTTTGTTGGCTGGTTGTTGTCGGTGGGAGATAATCTCACCGAGCACACCCTTAACCACATAGTAATAAATTACTAATGTGGATATGACCCAGTATGATGAACAATTATTCACATACCTTTGTTAACCATAAATTATTGTACATTAAAGAGACTACCAAATCTATTTCCTCTGAGGACCACTTCTGCTCTCTCTCAACCACCCTCCCAATATCCTAAATTTCATATACTGGGGGGCCCGGAAAGAAAAATTTGAATGCTAAGCATCAATTTTTCTCCTACATAAAGATAATTGTTGTAATGTTAGTGGCATTGAAACCACCAATTGCCTGTGTTATATCCTCATTCCTTTATAAAAGAAATGTAGCATTTATAAATCCTCATTAAGAAGAAGAATAAGAGGTTTCATCCACAGAATGAAAATAAATATAGTTCTCACTATGAAGATTAAGTAAAGAGAAAGAATATAGGTCTAGCTAAATTAGTTATAAGTACAATCGTGTAAAAGTAGCTATCCTTTGAAAATGAAACATTTACAATTCCCCAGCATTAATTTTTTGTTGTAAAAAGCTCCTGGCTTTTAAGGCTGTGTGGCGCTGAGGCCTTGTATAAGTTAAACTCGTTGTTGTGCGCGTTACCACACCAGTTGTTAAAGGTTGAGAGAAAGTTCGTACGGAATCATAAGCTTTTGTTTGAGAAACTGGATAACTAGTTTCTATCTTAGGTTCTGTTAAACAGATAGTAGGCCCAGACTCCAGTGGGTATAATAGAGAAATGTCCCTAGTAGTCTCCCCAGTAGCAGTCTTGAGTCTAACTACCCTTGTCACCCTGTCCTCTCCTGGTTTGAGTTCCAAAACTCTACCAAGAGACCAGTATTGTCGTGGTACACTGTCGTGAATCAACACAATGTCACCTACTTTAATAGTGTTTGTCCAGTTTTTGTTTGTCAAGTGTTTGTGTCTTTCTCTAAGACTTGTAAGGTACTCATCAGTCCAGCGTTTAACAAAATGAGTCTTAATGTCAGTCAAATGTCTGAATTTTGTCTGAAGTTCACTGTGTTCTTGAGACCAATCAGGATCATCCAATGAAATTGATTTGTCAGGCAACAAGCGAGTTTGTTCACCTTTCATCAAATGATTGGGCGTTAATGCTTCTAAATCATTTATGTTGTCACTCACATAAGTGAGTGGCCTATTGTTTAACACACTTTCAATCTCAGCTAAGAAAGTGAGCAGTGTAAATAATTGTATTTGTTTCCTGCCAATTGCTTTCTTTAAGCAATTCTTGACAGTTTGAATGTTCCTCTCCCAGATAGAGCCATACCATGGGGAGGCAACAGGAATATATTTCCATGTAATGTTTAAGCTATTCAAAGAGAGTTGAGCAGTTTCAGTTTGTAAAAGTTCACTAACCAGCTTTGAAATAAGTGGCATTATCTGTCCAAATTGTTTTAGGTACTGAATGTTGTGCACAAAATCTCTTAAAGACGGCAACAAATGATTCTGCTGTAAGATCTCCAACAACATCCAGATAAACTGCTCGTGATGCAGGACACGTGAATAGTACGATGTAAATTTTTATTTCGATGTTGTTAACCCCCACAGTTACAGCCCCTGTATAATCTA
The DNA here is from genome assembly GCA_023014485.1 of Bathynomus jamesi. Lineage (NCBI taxonomy): Eukaryota > Metazoa > Arthropoda > Malacostraca > Isopoda > Cirolanidae > Bathynomus > Bathynomus jamesi. Next base: position 244,142 of record JAJOZX010002615.1, on the reverse strand, counting down.
TGCCTACAGTTTCAAATGGTCTGTTAAGAGTAACTCGCTCTTTTGGCAAATCAGGTGGATCTGGTTTTTTGTAGGGTCTCGAGTGAATCCTTTTACATGTTATACAGTTATTAAGAACTGTTTTTACTGTTACTCTGCCTTTTGGTACCCAGTAAGTTTTCCTTAAGGTTGCTAATGTCTGAGGTACCCCCATGTGATGGATTTCATTATGTACATGTCTAATAATTAGGGTGGTAAGGTGATTGTATCTGGGAAGCAAAATTGGACATTTAGCTGGATAAGCTAATTTTGACTTATTTAGTCTTCCCCTACACCTAAGAAGACCATCTTCATCCCTGAACAAGTTCAGATCTATGACTGCTGAAGGTAAAGATTCTTTGTATTGTTTACCAAAAGTTAAAAATTCTAACTCTCTCTTATATTCTAAATGTTGAACATGAGTGATCCAGTAATTGGTAGCAACTTCTGTGAATGTTGTTTCATCTTTCTTTAAATATTTGTTTATCTTTATCAAACAGTTGTGTATAAACTTCAAGCAGTAAGAGGTAACCCTAATGAGTTTGTTGAAGTCTGAGTACTTCTCATAATTAAGAAATGGCTCTATGGTGTCAGCTGACATTGTATTGTTTGATGTTAGATTAGCTGGCTCAGTAGGCCACTGCTCTGGATGAGATATCCATTTTGGTCCACTGAACCATGCTTTGTTGGTCTTCAACAATTTATAGGATAAACCTCTAGTGATGAAATCTGCTGGATTTTGTTTTGTTGGAATATATTTGAAATACATGTTCAGAGTTTTATTAGCATCAGCTATTTCTTTTACTCTGTTTCTGACAAAGATATTTTTGCAGCTTAAGCTATCATGTTGTATCCACGACAAACATATCTGACTATCTAGCCAAACATATGTGTCAGTGATATTTACATCATAATAGGTATCTTTTAAGAAGGATATGATCTTAACTGCCAGTGAAGCTGACAAAAGTTCCAATTGTGGTATTGTTTTACTGGGTTTAATGGGTGCAACCTTCCCCTTAGCATAAACTAAATTACTTTCCTCATGACTTACAAGGTAAGCACAACACCCATAAGCATGAGTACTTGCATCAGCAAATACATGCAGAGATTGAAGCTTTTCCCTAAATCCAGTAGTTCTGGGAACTTTTATGTTCTGTATTTTATTTAAATCAGAAGCTAACCTTTTCCAGTATTTTTTATCTTGATTTGGAATTGGATCATCCCAACCTAGACTTTGATTCCAAAGTTTTTTAATAAAAACTCTAGATCTAATTGTGGCAGGAAGGAATAGACCCATTGGATCAAATATTTTAGATGATTCTGAGAGTATTTGTCTTTTAGTGTCAGCTTCTAAATTGAGTTGAAACTCTTTAGTACAGATTGAATCATGTTTATTAGAAGATGAATCCAAGTACCATGTCATGCCCAAGGTTTTAACTTTGTCTGTAGGTTCAGTGAGACCCTTACCATCACACATGATTTTTTGGTTCAAACCCTCATTTGAGATCCACTCTCTTAATTCAAAATTACCCTGACTCATGATGTCTTGAGCTGAGCCATAGATCTCAAATAATTCAGGCTGAGTAGAAGTGGAGCCTATTAGATTATCAACATAGAAGTAGTGTTTTAAGAAATCTATGGTGAAAGAATTCTCAAATGTATTTAAATGGTGTTTCAGAGTTAAAGCTAATAGACTAGGTGAACAATTAGCACCAAAAAGAATAACATTGAATCTGTATGTGACAAATCCTTTGTTTAAATCATGAGGGTCTTTAAACCATAAGAATCTGAGTTGATCCTTATCACTGTCATTCTTTAGATGAATTCTTAAAAATGCTTTAGAGATGTCACTCTGTAATGCATGTTCATCTAACCGGAACCTCAGCAAGATTTTTACAAGGTCAGAAATTAAATTTGGACCCTCTATAAGGCAATCATTTAAACTATGTTTGTTGGAATCATTGAGGCTACAGTTGTAAACAACCCTGAGTTTTGTCGTCGGTGCATTTTGTCTGTAAACACCTCTATGGGTTAAGTAATGACAACCTTCCTTTTTAAAAGGATTAGTTGTAACTTGTTCAATAAACCCTTTTTGTAAATGTTCTTTAAAAACATCATTATACATTTGAATCTTGTTGTCTGCCCTAAGTTTTTGTATTACTTTATATAAATGACCTTTAGCAACTTTAAGATTATCTGTTAAGGTAGGACAGTTTGTTTTCCAGGGTAGTTCAACTAAATAATGATTGTTTTTGTATTCAATTGTGTTTTCAAAATATTCTGCCATTAATTGATCTTCATCTGAATGAATAGTGTCATAAATGCCTACAGATTCCAGCAACCATAGTTGTTGTAGCCCTTCATCTAAAGTTTCATCAGAAATGGGAGAATTTAAATTATTTGTTATAGCAGTGTTTAAATTATTAACATTTTTACAAGAGTTTTGCAAAACTGTGTTCAAACACATGCTATCTGGTGAGCTTAGTCATAAAGACTGTTCTTGTTTATTATCCAAATTATATTTGGTTAAATCTCCTAAGGGTGCTATACCCAGTGGTGTGTTGATGGCTATTCCATCTCCAATTTTAACTATACCTCTTTGAATAAGGTGAATATAGTCAGCTCCCAATAACATTTGTATATTATCCACTATATTGTTTTTAATGTACCTATCTGCTATTACATGATGTTTCTTCAATTCTTTAATTGTCTGACTCAGTTTAGGGACTACAAGTTGATCTTGTCCTACATGTTTAACAATAACAGCTTTTAAATTATGAGTTTGGTTTTCTAGGTCCAGTCCCAGTTCAACTGTCTCATAGTTAGTTTTTTCTGAGTTATCATTAACAAAAGATGTTAAACAGAGTTCTTGTTTATTACTTTTAGGTATTAAGTCTAATTTATTTATCAAGGATTGACTGACAAATGTTTGTTGTGAACAAGAATCTATGAGACATCTAATGGGAGTAGTACCTCCTTTGTTGTTCTTTAAATCTAATGTAATGGTAGGTAAAAGAATTTCTGAATTTTTAGCTACACTATTTGGACAAATGTGTCCACTAAAGGTATTACCACCATCTTTCTGTTCAGTTTGAGATAAACTCGAAGTTTTATTATGACTAGGTCTACTGTTATTGTTTGAATTCTTTTCAGAGTTACACATTGATGTGACATGATTTAAATTATCACAAAGTTTACATTTATATTTTAGTTCAGATTTACAATCTTTTTTATGATGTCCTGTCCCAGTACATTTCTTGCAAAGATTAAGCTCTTCACAACGTTTAGATCTAGAATTAAAGTTATTAAATTTAGTACATCTTGTACTACTGTGTTCATTACTGGAACAAAATTTACAGTATGGAGTGTAATCCTTTTTTGTTGCAATATTAAAATTTTGCAAAGTTGGTGTTTTAGTCTCAGAGTTTTGTTCTTGAAAATGGGCTTTATGAGTCTCAGAAGTGGCAGGCAAAGATGAACTTTTACTTTTATAAATTGATAATACAGTAGGAAATTCAGACCTCAATTCATCTAAAGTCGGATAAATGTCTACTGTCTTACGTTGAAAAATCTCCCTAACCTGTGGTGGCAAACACTCAAATACAATAGCTTGAATAAACCAGGCAGATTCTTTTAAATTTATTTTGTTATTTGTAAGTTGGCCCAGAGTTGATTCAAAAGAACAGTAAAATTCATAAATACTATTGTAATTATCTTTACATGGCTTCATTTGTTTAAGTTTAAGAGCAAGTTCATAAATTATTTCTGCTCTATTAATATAATTTCTTTTTAAAAGATCTATTGCTACTGCATATGAGCTACCAATAACAGGCAAGAATTCAACTAATTTGAGAGCAGGTCCTTTAAGGTAATTTAGTAAATAACTGAGTTTATCCACTTCAGAAATATAGTCTTTACTCCCAATGAGGCTATCAAATTTCTCATAAAATGACTGAAACTGGGTTCTGTCACCTTCAAAGTTTGGAACTTGTAAAGTAGGTAACCTTGCTTTTAATTCAGTTTGTTCAGAATTATGCCGAACAGAGGAATTCATCAAAGCATTAGCAAAGCTTTGATTCATATTCATTTCTTGTTGTAAGGTTAACGTGTTTATTTGAGTTTGAAGTTCATCTATATAACTGTCTACCTCACCTAAGTAGGCCTCATTTTCTATTAATAGTGATGTTAAATCATCAGTTGATAGTAAATTATCATCTTCAATTTCTGATCTTATTTCCTCATCAATTATTATGATTTCACTTTTTATTCGATCTACTGTGTTTAAGACTCTTTCAAAATCAGCCTTTGAAGGAGTAGATTTTCTTCTAAAGTCATTAAGTGACCTAGTAATTACACCCTTTCTCACAGCCTTTTTCTTTTTAAGGGCTATTAATTTAGAATTTGTGTTGGGTTTAGCCCTAGGCCTATCTGTATTGTTTGTTTCTTTATCAGCCATTGTCAATAAATCTAGCCTAATTGATCAGTTAAATAGGCTAAATCTACGTTAGTTAGATGTAGGCTATAGATTAGGCTAAAAATAAAAGGCCCTAACTTCAATCAGAAGGAAATCTTAAAGAGGATAAATTGTACACATTTTAAAGTAACACCAGGCAATATTAAATGTACAAGGGTTTAACCTAAACCTATGTCAAATGTATGACCCTAGGCTAAGGTTACGACTAGGCTAGCCTAGCCTATATTATTGTCCAGTGTCCACCCTTACGAGTCCTAGGTTAAGCAAATTGAAGCCCAATTGAGTAGCCTAGCCCTACACTAATAGGCTAACAATAAATTCAATAAGTTCACTGTTAAATTAAATTTGTAAGCCTTACGTTATTAAATGTAGGCCTTAATTTTAATTAAATAATTAGTTCACCTATTTCAATACCGCAAAAAGAACTTTTGTTTACTCTCGGGAGCAGAGTACAGTTTTGTACGGAGTTTGTTCGTAACCGCGAGTTACGACAAACGAAAATCGAGCGTTAAGTGAAATTTATAATGTTCACTAGGCTATGTTAAATGCACTCAGAATTTAATAGTATATCTGTTTTAGTTCCCCTTCACGGGCCACCATTGTGAAAAAACTGCACTGTTGGAGATTGACCTCAATTAAACCTACCTCAATTTCCCAACCCCTAACGCAGGTTAAAATTAATCCAACCTATTAAATTAGGACTCGAGAATCCAGAAATGGTCCGGAGCAAATAGGATGATTAAAGTCACAGATACAATTCCCACAAATAAAACCATAGAAAATTTACTACGGTTCATGCAATAAATTGGGGATATTTGTTAACTGTTAACCGAAAGGTAAAGTGAAAGAATTGACTCACCTCAGTTGGTCAATGGGATGATGTAGCGTCTTGTAGAGTTAATCTTAAAATCGTAGTCTTCAGTTAAGCTAATTCAAGTAGGCCTATTCTGGGTACACTAGCCTGTATTGGTTTTTAACTTCAACCTTTGTTTGTCACTATTTCTGTAGTAGTTCGCAAGCCAACTCCGTAATTTTCCTCTCTTCATGCGATCAAAAGGAAGAACGAACTGAAGCCAAGGTTCTGGTGTTTGACTTCAGTTTTGTTGGCTGGTTGTTGTTGTCGGTGGGAGATAATCTCACCGAGCACACCCTTAACCACATAGTAATAAATTACTAATGTGGATATGACCCAGTATGATGAACAATTATTCACATACCTTTGTTAACCATAAATTATTGTACATTAAAGAGACTACCAAATCTATTTCCTCTGAGGACCACTTCTGTTCTCTCTCAACCACCCTCCCAATATCCTAAATTTCATAAATATCGTCCAAAAGTGTGCTTCTCCAAACAAGAGGAAAGGTGGAAAAAATATATCTTTTCTTACTTTGGACTCTCTGAAGGCGTTCTTCACTTCGATGCGTGCTATATAATGTTTTTCTTTAAAATAATTCTTTCGGTGTCACCAAATGGTGTATCGTCCAACATACGGTATCGTCTTCCAAGCAGGGATTTTGGGATGACTTTTTCACTATAACACTTCCTTAGGAAATTGAATTGGTTCTTAATAGAATGTGCATGAGCAATAGCAGAACGGCAACTTCTAAAAATCGATTGGAGAGAAGGAAAAGTGGTTGTAAAAAGAGCAACAGTGAAGAGGACTCGCGTGGGCTCCATTATATGGGATGAATTTCACAATTAAACACGTGCAAGGAATGAATGATGTAAACCTCCAAGAAAAAAGAAAAATGATTCCAAGTACTTTCGTGTATTCAGAAGTACACCTCGTCAATAATTTCAATAACAGTGCGGGAATGTATAAAATTGACAATATCCTGTTTGAATTCCTTCTACCTGTCATTAAGTCTTGTTAATTATGTGCTAATCTTTTTGTTTCCGCCCGCTGTATATATATTTTGGGCTTCTCGCCTGCCCCCTCCATTCCCTGACGAGGTGTACTTCTCAATACACGAAAGGCCTTGGAATCATTTTTCTTTTTCCTTGTGGGTTTACATCATATATATATATATGGATGACACAAAGCTATGTAAAGAAATATTGAACGAAGATGACATAAGAAAACTACAAAACGACATCGAAACATTATTCCAGTGGGCAGAAGACAACAATATGAAGTTCAACGAAGAAAAATTCCAACTTCTAAGATATGGTAATAACAAAGAGCTCCAGAAAAAAGGGTACAAAACTCCGCAAGCCAAACAGATAACACCAAATCCACAAGTCAGGGATCTTGGAGTAATAATGTCGTAGGATGCAGAATTCAGAGAGCACTATAAAATCAAAATCACAATGACTAGAAAAATAATGGGAATCATCTGGAGGAGCTTCCGCAGCAGAAAAGCAAACATCATGCTCAAATTATGGAAGAGTCTAGTCCTACCAATAATTGAGTATTGCTCAGTACTCACAAGCCCAAACAGAGAAAGAGACATTGCGAGCATTGAAGCTATACAAAGGACTTTTACGTCTAAGATAGCGGAAACGGAAGGTGAAGACTACTGGTCTCGACTACAATCCCTGGAACTCTACTCTTTTGAAAGAAGGCGCGGTACACATTAATATACATATGGAAAATACTTGAGGGTTCTGTCCCTAACCTTAGAAATGAAATAGAAACAAACTGGAATGAGAGAAGAGGCAGATTTTGTACGGTCCCAGCTGCGGTGGGACAAGGAGCCATGAAAACGAGGATGGAAATACCCTCAGAATACGGGGCCCAAAGCTTTTCAATGTCCTTCCAAAAGAAGTGAGGAATCTTCAGCACACCGACCTGAATAACTTCAAGAACCAGCTGGACAGATTCTTGTGCAAAGTCCCTGACCAGTCATGCGTGGCTGGCTACGAGGGCAGGAGATCAGAGAGCAATTCCCTCCTTAACCAAGTCTCGCAAATGAGGCGGATGCTGGAGAGGGGTCGACCGCGGGTCGATCCTGAACCGTCGTTCAAACTCAACAAAAGTAATATATATATATATATATATATATGGTGTTCCAGGTCGACCCTAGAAATACCAAAATATCAAAACTGGCGGAATTTGTAGTTTGTATTTGGTATTTGATATTTTGGTATTTTGGTATTTCCATGGTCGACCTGAAACATGCTGTGCGTGTATATATATATATATATATATATATTATATATATAATATATATATATATATGTGTGTGTGTGTGTATGTATATCTATACAGGGTGTAACAAAAGTCAATTACCCTAGAGATTATTTTTTATTTGTTATGAAGAAAATAAACGTTCAAATTGCATGCCATTCAGTTGTTGACACGTGTTAAGTCGATCACGTAAGGTACATTGAACGTTACGTAGGACATCCTTAATGATGTTGTACATTCTTGTTGCAAGTTGCCTTTTAACTGTTGAATAGTTCGTGGTTTTGTCTGGTAGACAACCGACTTTAAATGTTCTACGTAACGTTCAATGTAGCTTACGTGTTCGAATTAACAACACCTGAATGGTATGGGGGTCATTTAAAACCACGTGGTCCTTTTTCGGGTGGTTTTCAAACCCGTCTCCCCCCACCCTTGTGGCCAATGACTTAAACCCCCCTCCAAAACCACGTGCGTGGTCTTCTGATGTCACCCCCACCCCTTCTTAATCTTATGTAAAATGTAAGGTGCCACATTAGATTTCTTATATTATTGAGAGGTAATGAGGTAACTGAACAATTAAAAGGTATATCTTCTAAATAAACTCTATTAATTGTTTCTTTCTTTAATTGAAAATAATATCTTCACTAAAAAATGTAATTTTGAATGTTCAAAAAATTATTTATTGGAGCATACATATTGGATACATATTAACATATTGGATGCATACATATTAATTGGAGCATATTAGAGCATTAATTTGAGCATAATATGATAAACAATATTATATACAGGATATTTCAATGCTTAGTATTGGCCACGTGGTTGAACGTCAAGACCCCCACCCTCCTCCATGTGGCTCTTGCTGGTCAAATAAGGAACCCCCTACTCTCCTTTAAGGACTACGTGGCTTTTGAATGGCCCATAGGTAATTTAAACATTTATTGTTTTCATAACAATAAAAAATAAAAATCCTTCGAAAATTATTTTTGTTACACCCAATACACACACACACATATATATATATATATATATATAGGCTTGGCGGAGGAAATTGTAAACACCAATCGACCAGGGAAGTACTCCGGGAGGAACGTTAGGCAGGAGACAGGGAGTGCTGGAACTCCCGTTTCTCCTGTCAGTGTCCTCTTTAGCTGATCCTTTTCCGCGTCTCATCTACTCTGTGAGCAGTCCAGCATCCTCTCAAACACACACTTCTCCCTCTATTCATCACGACACATACGTGCACTTTACACACAACACAATCTTTTCAAAATTAAAAAAAAAGCATCGTGAGACTCGAAGACCTTGAATTTGGCTCTCTCCTTCTTATATAGTTTGGGGGGGGGGGGAGGGCACTTTTAAAGGGCGCTCGCCCTTGACCCCTCCTTCCTGCATAAAAAATATATAACCACATATACAGTAAATTTAGATATAAAATAGGTATAAAATTAATCGTTGTGAAATTGATGCAAAGATAGATAGAGTTTCTCCTTCAAATGTATCTATGAATGATTTTAAGTGTTCGCGGATCAGTGAACACAACCATCTGGTTTAGATCCCCGACTCTGATATGGTTAGAGGGGAAACAGGAAGGAAAACAAATGGGAAAAGAGGGTAAAGGAGCCGGAAACGAGTTAAAAACTAAAATAGAACCAACGAGTAAAGTCTATATATGAGAAGATAAAGTTAATGAATGAGGCTATTTGTCGACAGTATATATATATATATATATATATATATATATATATATATATATATATATATATTAGGGTGCCACTTATTTGGGGTGTTTTTCATTTTTTTGGAATTTCTATCAGACGGGCGCATTTCTGGTGTCATTCCGTCTAAAACATTGTGTGTAAAATATTTTTGAAATAAAATAATAATTAGAACTGCCTCAACGAGGTCAAAGTTTATACTTTTTGTCGAAAAGTACTCATGGCGTTCTGTTATCATGTCAATTTTCGTTTCGATAGCTGCTGTAGTTTCTGAGTTGAAAAATGATAACAGACAGACAGACGGACGGTCAGAGTCGTTGGTTTAGTCTTCCGCACTGGTGTACAGAAGACTAAAATGAGGTATTATACAGGGTGTAACACGAGTTTATCCAAATATTGATACAGGCGAAAGAACATGTTATTCTAAGTAGAAAATGGGTTGGGACGAGTTTTGCCAACACTAACAGTGTTTCATTCTCTTTTTCAGTGAGTTCTGAAACGACGTGATGGCTTCGGCAACAAGATCTAAAACAGCAGTCTATCTCCTGGGGACCGTGGACCACAGCATCACAGGAAGCATGCTGCCTACGGGAAAGCAGGCGCTTCAGTACTTTTTCCACCTTCACCTTGACGTCAAGAAGCCGATCAAGGAAGCAGCCGCTGAGACAGTGACCGCAGTCAAGGAATTCTGGGAGCGGTCCCGTATTCCTACGCAGAAAGACCAACGCGCAAGGGACAAGGTTCTCCGAATGTACGAGAAGTGGCGGGCTCTGAACAAGAACTCGAAACGGCGCACTGTGACCCAAATCAGGAACGAGGCCGAGTTCCTCTCATCCCTTGACCGCCTCTTCGACATCGCACACGAACAGGCGATGTCGATGATCACAATCGAAGAGGACAGGGAGTTCCTGACGGGACAAAGGGCCGAGGTGCGGCGCGGCCGCATCTCCTCCACACGTGACATGACGCTGCACACTGAGGAGGAGCGTGCGAGGAGACAGGAAGCGGAAAGGAGCCGCCGGCAAGATGATGAAAGGGCGAACAGAGAGAGCCGAGAAGAACTCGTCGAACTGGCATCGAGCTCCAGCTCAGGTGCAAGCAGCCCGACTCGGTCACCGACACGGCGTCGTCGCCGAGAAGAAGAGGAAGAGCTCTCTCTCCCGGGCCCGTCCACGTCGAATGCAGAAGCATCTACGACCCCTTTACCACCCAAGCGATTCCGCGCGTCGAAAAAGATGATCACCCCTGATCTCTCCGCAGCGATGGATCGGACGAAACTTACCGACCGAGGTGGTGTTTTTTTGCTGTCGGCGGCTGCGAGGAGCTTGGGCCACGACCCTGAGGAGCTGGTCTTGAACCGCGAATCCTCCCGCCGCGACCGAGCAAAGTTCCGTGCTATGGCAGCAGCGGAAATGAAGGCAGCCTTCCATCCTACTGTGCCGCTGACCGTTCACTGGGACGGGAAAATCGTACCAGCGGCTGACGGAGGCCCTGCTGGAGATCGCCTTCCAGTTCTGGTGTCTGGGGAGAACGTCGACAAGCTTCTGGCTGTGCCCAGCCTCCCCGACGGCACCGGCCGCGCCATGGCGGAAGCCGTCCTCTCTACCCTCGAGGATTGGGACATCAAGGGACGGATCTGTGCCCTCTCTTTTGACACCACCGCCTCAAACACAGGACTCTCAGGAGGAGCTTGCTATATCATTGAGCAGAAACTCGAGAAGACAGTGCTTCATTTGGCTTGCCGCCACCACATCCACGAACTGGTGTGCGAGAAGGCATTCACGGCGTGCCTCGGTCCCTCTACTGGTCCTGACATCCTCCTGTTCAAACGATTCGCCGCCCAGTGGGACTTCATCGATCAAACCAAAGCGAAGCCCTTCGAGGATGGAACCATGCCGCAGCACCTGAAGGACGCCCGCGACGACCTGCTGATCGAATTCAGCCGCCTCCTCGACGGTCAACATCCACGTGATGACTACAGGGAACTTCTGGAGCTCTCTGTAATTGTGCTGGGCGGTCCGAACAAGCGGGGTGCCCGGTTCGCTCGTCCCGGCGCCTTCCATCGCGCGCGCTGGATGGCAAAAGTCATCTATGCCATCAAACTGTTCCTGTTCCGGGAACAGTTTCAGATGTCGTCAGGCGAAGCGGCTGGAATCCGGCGATTCACCATCTTCGCCGTGTCCATCTACGTGACGGCCTGGTACAAAGCGCCGCTCCCGGCAACGGCCCCAGCCGCGGACCTCGCGCTGCTCAAGGCCCTCGTCTATTATCCGGACTCAGCGGTGGCCAAGGCGACGGCGACAGTCTTCGCCAGGCACCTATGGTACTTGAGCGAGCGCCTCGTCACCCTGGCCATCTTCGACGAGGGTATCGACTTGGCGACAAAGCGGGAGATGATTAAAGCGATGGAAGAAGAGGAAGGATCGGAGGATCCCCCGCGGCGTATCAATGTGGACCTGTCCACCGCCTCAATCGCCAACAATACATTGGCCAAGTTCACAACGACTACATCAAAGGAGTTCTTCAAGGTTCTGGACATCAGCACCGCCTTCCTGCTCAAGGATCCGGAGGAGTGGCGGACGGACCCAGCCTTCATCGCCGCATCCCGCCGAGTCCAGGCCCTTCAAGTTGTCAATGACTTCGCGGAGCGCGGGGTGGCGTTGATGCAGTCTTTCAACCTGGCCCTTACCAAGAGTGAAGACCAAAGGCAGTTCCTCTTACAAGTGGTCGAGAAGCACCGCTGTGACTTCCCAACCGCCCGCAAGTCCACCGTGACCTCTGCAAAGTAGGCAACAATGAGAGGGAGATGGGCGCCCATGATACCCCCCCCCCTTGAGGGGCTAATACTCGAGTTGAGGGGGACCTAGAGTTGAAAGTATGAAGTCCAGTTATATGTTTTAGGTCAAGATTAGTAGCTTGAACAAACTAGAAGTGATATTTTATTTGCTAGAGGCATAGAACATCATGATCTAAAATTTCTACTTTTCGAGAAAATATACAAACTTTGACCGTATTGAGGCAGTTCTAAATATTGTTTTATTTCAAAAATATTTTACACACGATGTTTTTTGACAAAATGGAACCAGAAACGCGCCCGTCCCGATAAAAATTCAAACTTTCGAAAATAAGTGTCACCCTAATATATATATATATATATATATATATATATATATATATATATATATATAAGCAAACAACTACAGGGAAAAGGAAAAGGAAACACGAAGTCCGAGCGCTTTCGTGATATATTCACATCTTCAAGGAGAAACAAACAATAGGAGAAACAAACAAACAAACACACAAACACACAAACACAAACAAACAAACACACACACACATGTGCGCATCTCCGTATAAATGAGGTACCGACTTTTTGAAGACTACTTAACCAGACCTAATTTAATCTAACCTAACCTCAGTGTCATCGAACCGAGAATGGCGTCATATATGTTTCAGACGCAACTTAGGGTTCGAAGGTCATTTTCTTGTTAAGATATTAAACAGAGAGGTACTCACTAGTCTAGCTTAACCTAACCTAGCCAAACCTTAACTAACCTAACCTAATCACGACCAACGTATCTTTTTCCCCGACAAATAAACCTAAATATTTTAATATTCTGAGGTACCAACAGTGCTACCTTACAAAAAACATTACTCCACTACATCTGTGAATCTGTGAATTACCACACACTAGACCAACGTTCCTCAACCTTTTTTGTACTGCGGATCCCTTATCAAAATCTTGATATTTTTGGGGCCCTCTCCCTAAAAATGATCTTTTGCATTATGATTAAGTAGCACATAGACAAATTGAGGTGCTACTGCTGTAGTATGCGGTCTACCTACGATTCGGCGGTCTACCTTTTAATTATAGCTTCTTATCTTGTTTACTAATTGTTTGTTTACATCCCATTGTCAATCGCCCTTGACGATTGGTTAGGTTTAGTCACGATATTTTCGTTAGTTTTAACGAAAATATCATGATTAAACCTAACCAATCGTAGGTAGACCGCATACTACAGTAGCACCGAATTATTATTATTATTATTAGTGGTAGTAGCAATGTATTATTATTATTATTATTATTATCATTATTTATTTGTTGTTAGAACAACATTAAGCCCATTAGCGATTACTTAGTACAACAAATAAAAGATAATTTAAATAAGTTATGCCTATTTTATTTTAAAGTTATAAATTTGGAATTCTTTCCAGGTGCAGCTGAACCTAATTGAGTTTTGTACCTGTTGAGAAGTCGCTAATTTTATCACCTTTAAAATCGGGCGATAAATTGTTAATTAAATACTATTTTTTTACCTTATATATATATATATATATAACACACACATATATATATATATATATATATATATACACATTCAACTGCAAAGAACACGCAGTATAAATAACGTAAAGAACGACGCTTGTATAGGAGATATTCCGCGCAAGACGAGAGAGAGAGAACGGAACAAATGAAAAAATGAGGTAACCACCTGGGAATCGAACCCGGGATCTTCCGATTGCCGGTCAGACGCGATACCATTACACCATGGACCTCACTCTTCGAAATGCCGTAATTCTTCTACATACTCGCAGAAACCAATGCCCCAAGGGGGCACCTCCCGCATGCCGTAACATTATATACATTCAACTGCAAAGAACACGCAGTATAAATAACGTAAAGAACGACGCTTGTATAGGAGATATTCCGCGCAAGACGAGAGAGAGAGAACGGAACAAATGAAAAAATGAGGTAACCACCTGGGAATCGAACCCGGGATCTTCCGATTGCCGGTCAGACGCGATACCATTACACCATGGACCTCACTCTTCGAAATGCCGTAATTCTTCTACATACTCGCAGAAACCAATGCCCCAAGGGGGCACCTCCCGCATGCCGTAACATTATATACATTCAACTGCAAAGAACACGCAGTATAAATAACGTAAAGAACGACGCTTGTATAGGAGATATTCCGCGCAAGACGAGAGAGAGAGAACGGAACAAATGAAAAAATGAGGTAACCACCTGGGAATCGAACCCGGGATCTTCCGATTGCCGGTCAGACGCGATACCATTACACCATGGACCTCACTCTTCCAAATGCCGTAATTCTTCTACATACTCGCAGAAACCAATGCCCCAAGGGGGCACCTCCCGCATGCCGTAACATTATATACATTCAACTGCAAAGAACACGCAGTATAAATAACGTAAAGAACGACGCTTGTATAGGAGATATTCCGCGCAAGAAGAGAGAGAGAACGGAACAAATGAAAAAATGAGGTAACCACCTGGGAATCGAACCCGGGATCTTCCGATTGCCGGTCAGACGCGATACCATTACACCATGGACCTCACTCTTCCAAATGCCGTAATTCTTCTACATACTCGCAGAAACCAATGCCCCAAGGGGGCACCTCCCGCATGCCGTAACATTATATACATTCAACTGCAAAGAACACGCAGTATAAATAACGTAAAGAACGACGCTTGTATAGGAGATATTCCGCGCAAGACGAGAGAGAGAGAACGGAACAAATGAAAAAAATGAGGTAACCACCTGGGAATCGAACCCGGGATCTTCCGATTGCCGGTCAGACGCGATACCATTACACCATGGACCTCACTCTTCCAAATGCCGTAATTCTTCTACATACTCGCAGAAACCAATGCCCCAAGGGGGCACCTCCCGCATGCCGTAACATTATATACATTCAACTGCAAAGAACACGCAGTATAAATAACGTAAAGAACGACGCTTGTATAGGAGATATTCCGCGCAAGACGAGAGAGAGAACGGAACAAATGAAAAAATGAGGTAACCACCTGGGAATCGAACCCGGGATCTTCCGATTGCCGGTCAGACGCGATACCATTACACCATGGACCTCACTCTTCCAAATGCCGTAATTCTCCTACATACTCGCAGAAACCAATGCCCCAAGGGGGCACCTCCCGCATGCCGTAACATTATATACATTCAACTGCAAAGAACACGCAGTATAAATAACGTAAAGAACGACGCTTGTATAGGAGATATTCCGCGCAAGACGAGAGAGAGAGAACGGAACAAATGAAAAAATGAGGTAACCACCTGGGAATCGAACCCGGGATCTTCCGATTGCCGGTCAGACGTGATACCATTACACCATGGACCTCACTCTTCCAAATGCCGTAATTCTTCTACATACTCGCAGAAACTGCGTGTTCTTTGCAGTTGAATGTATATAATGTTACGGCATGCGGGAGGTGCCCCCTTGGGGCATTGGTTTCTGCGAGTATGTAGAAGAATTACGGCATTTGGAAGAGTGAGGTCCATGGTGTAATGGTATCGCGTCTGACCGGCAATCGGAAGATCCCGGGTTCGATTCCCAGGTGGTTACCTCATTTTTTCATTTGTTCCGTTCTCTCTCTCTCGTCTTGCGCGGAATATCTCCTATACAAGCGTCGTTCTTTACGTTATTTATACTGCGTGTTCTTTGCAGTTGAATGTATATAATGTTACGGCATGCGGGAGGTGCCCCTTGGGGCATTGGTTTCTGCGAGTATGTAGAAGAATTACGGCATTTGGAAGAGTGAGGTCCATGGTGTAATGGTATCGCGTCTGACCGGCAATCGGAAGATCCCGGGTTCGATTCCCAGGTGGTTACCTCATTTTTTCATTTGTTCCGTTCTCTCTCTCTCGTCTTGCGCGGAATATCTCCTATACAAGCGTCGTTCTTTACGATATATATATATATATATAAATAAATTGACGATTGGTTAGGTTAAGTCGTAATATTTTCGTTAGTTTTAACGTTTTATTTGATGGATTCATTTAAAAAAATGTCTCCTAAAGATCCTAGTGTAGTTTACGTTCCCCAACTTTGACCTAGTGTAGTTTGTGTCCCCTTTTGCATCAGGGGGGACGTAAACTACACTTGCTCCCAGTTTTCTACATGCGCACGTGCGCGCGAGCAAACAAACACGCATACATATATTAAAGTTATCCCTCATCAGGATTCTAATCCCGGCCTTCTGACTCGTAAAAAAGAAAGGTGGATACACGAGACGAATTGCTCGCGCGCATTTTGGATGCTGCTGCCCGCATAAAGGAACGTCAAGATCAACTCAGACGAACAACACGCGATCTTCGCACACGAGTTGCAAAGTGCACTGAGGGTGACGGTGGGATTTTCGAAAACGTATTGTAAACTAACAAATTTGGGAGCTATTGAAGAATAGGGACCCCAGCCTTCTTTAGTTAGCTTTATAAGGCTAACTAACGAAAATATCATGACCTAACCTAACCAATCGTCAAGGGCGTACAGTTAACCTAACGATTGGTTAGGTTAGGTCGTGATATTTTCGTTAGTTAGCCTTATAAGCCTAACTAAAGAAGGCTGGGGTCCCTATTCTTCAACAGCTCCCAAATTTGTCATTTCTATATCTGATACCATTCAAAATGTCAATGTTTAAACATTAAATGTTAGAACAGTAATTGGTTTCTCTTTCTTGATTACCATTAACAATGCTTTTGTATTTGTAGATTCAAACAGCTCTATCTCCGTAACCATTCAGAATTAGACACATGTTCATATGAACTTTTTTTCTCACAATGACCGATACTATCACCTCCGGATATTGACCTTTCCTCCTGAAACACCCTGTGTATATATATATATAATATATATATATATATACTGTCAGAAAACAGCACCAAGCTTTTCAATGCCCTACCAAAATAAGTGAGGAATCTCCAGCACACCGACCTGAATAACTTCAAGAACCAACTGGACAGATTCCTGTGCAAAGTCTCTCATCAGCCATGCGTGGCTGGCTACGAGGGCAGGAGGAGATCAGACAGCAATTCTCTCCTTCACCAAATCCCGCACATGAGGCGGGATGCTACAGAGGGGCGACCGCAGGTCGATCCTGAACCGTCGTTCGAACTCAAATTAAGTAACATAAAGTAGTGTATATATATATATATATATATATAACGTAAAGAACGACGCTTTGTATAGGAGAATATTCCGCGCAAGATGAGAGCGAAAGAACGAAACAAATGAAAAAATGAGGTAACCACCCGGAATCGAACCCGGGATCTTCCGATTGCCGGTCAGATATGATAACCATTACTGTAATGGTTATCATATCTGACCGGCAATCGGAAGATCCCGGGTTCGATTCCGGGTGGTTACCTCATTTTTTCATTTGTTTCGTTCTTTCGCTCTCATCTTGCGCGGAATATTCTCCTATACAAAGCGTTGTTCTTTACGTTAATTATACTGCGTGTTTGCAGTTATAATGTGTTATATATGTATATTATATATATATATATATATATATATATATATATATATATATATATATATAATCTTGAATACCGAGAAATGATTAAAAGCGTAAATAAAACGAGACTTTTAATATAGATAAAAATTAATTATATTTCGTCTTACACCGATTTGAATGACTCATAAAATGTTAATTTGGCACCAACCATTCAAGTTAATTTACCTTTTCGTGGTCACAAAACTAAATTTAATTAGACATATGAATTAATCTTCAACACACACACACACACACACACAGTATATATATATACACACACACTATATTATATATATATATAATTATATATATATATATATATATATATATATATTATATATATTATATATATACTGTATATACTACTGTATATACAGTATGTTCATTGATCTTGTTTACCGTTAAGCAACACTTAATACGTGTCATGGATATATGAATAAAAAATAAATAATGGCGGTAAAGATAATATATTGCATTGAAAATCGTATGAAAAAGTTTATGGTGTATTATAACAGGTGCAAATCAAACGGACGGAAACGGAAGATCTAGTGAGCATATTACCCATTTTGGGTTGTCTTCTATATTGCCCCTCGTGTTTATTTCTGTCATTTGCGTCGTCACAATATAGGAACTTCGTTATTACTGCTCTCTACTTTTTTTCATGCGCGTGCTTACACGAGTTAATTAATGTCGTTTTCAGTAAGACTTCTTGAATTTAAGTAAATAGCTATACTCCTTTTGGAAAATAATGAAGGTAATGAGTTGGGGGTTCGTCTCTTAATCTACGACTATGTAAAAAGTACTTAGTCAGTGATATATCCTCTCCCCTTTTAATTGAAGCTTATTATTTGTTGTTGCACAGCTGCACTGATGTCTACTCGAAAACGGTGTCCACTTTGTCATCAAATACTTTCAGTATTCTGAAGACTCAAAGCGATCTTTCAATTTTCGTTTTTTTTTTTATTTGTTAAATTTTAATTTTGCGAGATTTTCTTCGTTCGGTTGTTACGTAATTATGTTTTTGTAGTTCGCCTTTAAAGGCTTCAAAACTTATTCATATCTTTTCGTCAAGTCACACAAGACCACATTTGTACTCTATACTTTAAATGAGGTTAAACTAAGGAATTATTCAAACTTAATGATTCAATCACGGGTTTTAAATAGTGAAATTTGGGGAAACAAATTTCAGGACGTGATTCGCTTTTACTGTAGAAGAAAGTTAATTTTAACTCCTATTATTATTTCCACTGAATTCTCGTAGCAGCTTTTCTTCCCTGATTTTTATGACTAACGCGCCTATGCGTCATGTCGTGTAATTCTATTGTCCTTTGTTTACTGTGATGTGCATTTGACATTTATCCACGCTGAGTTTCATTTGGCATGTCCGTATTTGACCATTTATCCGAGTCCGACTGAATTTGCTCTCTTTCAAGTGTTATTTCTATATTGTCGCCTACTTTCGTATTATACGTGAGTGTTGATGTAAGTCTTATAAACAAAATTGATCCGAGGACAGATTCTTGGGGAACTCTACATTCGTCGTCCGATCTTTCGCCAATCTTACGGACACTTTTGTACTGCCCTCCACTAACCACAGAGGGCAATACCCACTGGTATTTATTAATAAATGTTTTATGGGTCACTTTACTGAATGAGTTTCGGAAATCTATATCATAATTAGTGAAGAACTCTAATTTGGCGCTGGTCAAGAATGATCTTCCTCGTCTAAAGTCATCTAAAATTGCCCTCATAAATTTCCATAGTTTATTTCTATAAATAAATTTTAAAAGTTTGCTCACAAACTGATGTTGGAGTGATTGGCTCGTAACTCTCAGGTTTCCCGCTATCGCCTCCTTTACAAATTGATGTTATTCGTACATTTGTGAAGACACCCTTCCTTCTGAGATGGATTGGTGAAACATTTTATGAAGTGGCCAAATGATCTGCTTATTTCATTCAACGCGAGAGCGCATCATCAGGTCCGGATGACTTATTTGATTTCATTTAAACTTCTTCTATTGATTTTGACTTTCAATTTCATTACGTGCCTTTACGTTATTTTAGACAGTTTTTACTCCTTCATTCGCGTACAACGACTGAAAGATTGAATTTATTTTTGTGCGTAAGCACCGTTTTCATGGACGAACGTCCTTATCGAATCTCTTTATTTTTTAAACAACTTCCGATTACTCCAAGTTTCTCAGAGTTTCGTTATTGCTCGTGTTTCCTATTTCACTGCCCTTAGAGTTCTCTCCGCAAACGATTAAATAAGTTCCTCTCACCCGCGCCACCGGACGTTTCGACTCTTTTACTCACTCTTCTTCCCCGATTCGTTTCATGACTGATACCGTCAGTCTACCACTTCGGTTTAATTTTAGTTTCAGTATTTGGAATTAGCTTCTTCTGTAAATGTTTTACAATTGTCACATTTGACCCACATATCATTTACATTGTTTGAACTTAACTCTTCCAGTCTTCCACCTAGTTTATTTTCCGTATAAATGGCTTTTAATGTTAAATGAGTTGGACACAAGAAGTGTAAACCTCAGCAGTTCCAAAGAATGAAAGTCTAAATTCTGAGAACAGAAAATAAAGGCAAAAAAGAAATCAAACAAGAGAGAAAAAGGTCGTAAAACAAGAAAAAAGTTGGGTACAAGTGTAGAAAAACAAGGGATAATGAGAGAGAGAGAGAGAGAGAGAGGAGAGAGAGAGAGAGAGTCCAACATACGCAGACCATAAAGGAAATCCCAAATGTCTAATTCCGAAAATATATAAATTTTCTAATAACTCCAAACAAGTCCAAAATAATTATGATTTATGTCCTTATTAAACGATCAGGTGAGGTTTTAAACTATATACACAAACACACACACACACATATATATATATATATATATATATATATATATATATAAATAAATCTTTTTTAGGAATGAAAGAAAGAAAAGCATTGAAAAGATTCCATAAGATAAAAATCAAAATATGTTTTTAAAAAATTCTTTTAGCATTATTTTTTATAATTTATTCGTTATATATATATATATATATAATATTATATATATATATACATACACGGGGTGGTTCAAAAGCCGCGCACCATAGGAGTTTTTAATGTTGACTATAATATATTATCTTTTTTCTTTTAGATAAGGGATGGCTGCAAAATTAACAATAGACGCGAGGGTGAGCTTCGTTTAAATGTATGGAATACCCGGTAATTACTACAAATCGCTGAATCTGTACAGAATTTAAATTCTGTACCGATTCATCGATTTGTAGTACCTGGTATTCCATACATTAAAACCAAGCTCACTCTTTCGTCTATTGTTCATTTCACAGCCATCACCTACCCTAAAGGAAAAAAAATATATATTCTCGTCAACACTGAAAAATTCCTATGGTGCGCGACGTTTGCGCCACCCTGTTCGGGTATATATATATATATATATATATATATATATATATATATATACACACACACACAGAGTGAGTCATGACGAAATGTCATAACTTCGGGAGCTTATAGCTGAGGTCATTCCCAGTCAAAAACTTCATACGAACATAAGTCCGATTCTTACCAGTCAAAAACTTCATACGAACATAAGTCCGATTCTTAACGGTTATGGGGACTATGGATGTTTGAATGCTTAAAAATAAGAATAAACGAACAAACAGCTGCTAAAGATTTTAGTCATGAATTTCCAATAACTGTTCAAAATGACTACCCTCGGCTTCATACACATCGCGTCTGTGGATCGCGCGTGTAGCTCGCATTAGTTCATTACGATTGTCCTTTATGAGACGTGCAGCATCCAAAATGCGACGGAGCAATGTATCTCGTGTTTCCACTTTTCTCTGGTACACCAGCTCTTTCATGCGCCCCACAGATAAAAATCTAGATGAGTTAGGTCCGGAGACCTGGGTGGCCAATTTTGTGCACCACCACGACCGATCCATCGACCAGGGAAGCGATCATCGAGATGCGATCTCACTGCACGGCTAAAATGGGGTGGAGCTCCGTCTTGTTGGAAGTACATACGCAATCGTGTTGCCGAAGGTACATCTTCTAAGGCGGCAGTTCGTCTTGCCGAAATCGTAGATAAATGTCACCTGTATAACCACCTTCGAAGATAAACGGACCAATCAGCTGACCGTAGCTGACACTAAATCGATGTTGAAACTTACTCTCCACAATGGCATGAGGATTCATTTCTGACCACACATGTGAATTGCGAGTGTAACGTTCTACATACTCTCGTTTGAGGAACTCTAAGACGTATGGAAATCCTTCGCGTACTAACATGAGGACTCCGCTGTACCATCTAAATAATGTTTTCTTGTTCAGCCACATCTTGTTGTAGCGGACGGACGCTTAGATAAAACAGTAACGCTAGGAAATGAACTGCTCTCGCAATCTCCGGAAAACGTTGCTAAAGACTCGTCGATCCGGAATTCTTCGATTTGGAAAACGTCGTTGGTATTCATTGACGGCAGCAGTAGTATTTCCATCATAAAATCCCTAAACATACACCATATCGGCATATTCGGCATTTGAAAATGTAAAAGCATCATACTGAACGCATAAAACATCAACTGCACGCTGTGAAACACAACTCTCTACTGCGTAGTTAGTTCAGTTCGGTAAGTAACTGTCCTTCAATTCAACGTCACGCATGCGTATACTTGAAATTCAAACATCCATACCTTCATAACCGTTAAGAATCGGACGTATGTTCATATGAAGTTTTTGACTGGGAATTAGTGATGCACCGGAGGCAGATTTTGGCTGGAGGTTCCGGCCAATTGATTTATTTCAGTATTTTATATATATGTGTGTGTGTGTGTGTGTGTGTGTGTGTGTGTTCCATCGTCTCATCTTTTTAGGGTTTATATATTATAGTCCTGCTATTTTAAATTATTAAGTCTTTAATAACTTAAACTTTATAAAAGTCGACTTTCTATGCTTTGTGTGTGCTAATTTCTCTAAAAATTCCCATTGAAGAGAATATCCTCAGGTTATGAAACTTATGATGTCTTGCTGAATGCTGAGTAAAGTAGCCTATATCAAATCAATTATTAATACAATCACTGATCACTCATAAAAAAATTATTACAGTCATCTGATAACTGAAATATTCGGATAGGTGCAGAAATGAAGTTTTATAGTTTTATAGAATTAAAACTAAAAGTTGTCAGAAATGAGTTTGGCGTACTTGGCACCTCCGGCCAGAGGCCGGAGTTTAGTGAGACCTCCGGCCGGAGCAGGAGGTTTTCTAAAATGGCCGGAACTCCTGCTCGGCCGGAGCCGGAGCTCCGGTGCATCACTACTGGGAATGACCTTAGCTATAAGCTCCCGAAGGTATGACATTTCGTCGTGACTCACCCTGTGTGTATATATATTAGTGGTGGACCGGATATCCGCATCCGCATCCGCACTTCTGACTGCGGATGTTATGCGGATATTACCTCTAATAAATTATATATTTACAATTAAATTAGCTTATAAAGTAGCTTATAAGGCCCAGTCATGCACATTTCATGTAAAGTATTAATTAGTAATGACAAACAAATATATAAACCTCAAACTATAAACACCTGGTAACACAGAAAATTGAATGAACTTGTTTCATTGAATTTTCTGTGGCTGAAACTCTTGAGAAAGTTATTATTTTTATCATAATGAAAACGTTAATATTAATTTTAATTCTTATGCATTGCTTGCCATAATAGTAATATCACGACATTTGAAAAATTATGTCATATATTCATAATTCTATATTATATTGATAGATTAACTAAATATCCTCATCCGCAGATACTGAAATTAAAGATCCGCATCCGCAGATGTTGAAAAACTGTCATCCGGTCCACCACTAAATTATATATATATATATATATATATAATATATATATTATATATATATATATACACACAGTATATATATATATCATGGGCCTCACTCTTCCAAATGCCGTAATTCTTCTACATACTCGCAGAAACCAATGCCCCAAGGGGGCACCTCCCGCATGCCGTAACATTATATACATTCAACTGCAAAGAACACGCAGTATAAATAACGTAAAGAACGCGCTTGTATAGGATATTCCGCGCAACGAGAGAGAGAGAACGAAACAAATGAAAAAATGAGGTAACCACCCGGATCTTCCGAATCATATTATATATATATATATATATATTATATATCGGGTGGGCAAAAAAAGGGAAACCTCGAACTTTGGCTGTAAAATCCAAAGTTATGGCCAGATTTCATTTTTTTTCCACACCCCACAATTAAGTAAATTTCCTACACGGTGAGCGAATTTCAAAGAAAACTAATGAAAATTACAGATTTATTGAACATTTCTTTATGCCACTGAAAATTCTCCATTTGCACTACTACTGCATTGTCGGGTCGGCAAAAAAAAAAGGGAGAGCTTTTAAATCCTTCATATCTCGGCGAATACTGTACATAGAACCATGAAATTTTAGTATGTTAGTACTAAGTAATTTTATGGTTTGTATGCCGTATTTTAGCATTTTGGCTGAGAAATTGGATTTATGGCGAATATTCCAGGAAAACCTTGCGATAATTAAAGCGATTTAATTAACGTAAGCCAACTGCAGGAGGTTTGGACAAGCTTCTCAGAAAATCGATAAAACAGGAGATGCTAAAAGATGGCATACAAACCATAAATTACCTAGTACTAACATACTAAAATTTTATGGTTCTGTGTACCGTATTTGCCGAGATATGAAGGATTTAAAAGGTCTCCCTTTTTTTTTGCCGACCCGACAATGCAGTAGTAGTATAAATGGAGAATTTGCAGTGGCATAAAGAAATATTCAATAAATCCGTAATTTTCATTAGTTTTCTTTGAAATTCGTTCACCGTATATGAAATTTACCTAGTAGTGAGGTGTGAAAAAAATATTGAAAGCTGACCATAACTTCGAATTTTACAGCCAAATTTCGAGGTCTCTCCTTTTTTTTTGCCCACCCTATATATATATATATATATATATATATATATATATATCGTTCTTTTTAGCTATATTTATTAACTTCTATAATATTTGCTACTATAACGATTTTATGAATTAAATCAATCATTCTTTCCATCTTTTTCGAAACTTCGAAAATTTGACTTACTGTAATCGTAAATGATAATTAATTAATTAATGAATCATAACGTAAATAGGAGAGTTTTTCTTAACTCGTATAAACTTCTTTTTTATATTCATTATTACAGGAATAAATTTCAATTCAAACTTGAGAATGATATAATCGAGTTATACTTTGGAATGAATCGTAAACTGATAGTCATAAGAAAAAATTCTAAATTCCCAAATTAGAATTATATGACAGAATTCAGGGTTCCAATATTACCGTTTTATTTTATTTTTATAAAGTAAAATTCATTTTAAAATGATAATACTGTTAGCAAATTTTAATTCTAAAAGGTCAGACATGCATATACTGTAAAATTCAAAGGTTTCCAGACTGTGGTAAGCGAGCTCCCACTTACTGGTAAGTAAACACTAAATTATTATACACATTATTTCGTTGTGTATCTTACGCAATTAACGTACATACGTAGTTTAATTATGCGTACGCGTAAATTAATGATAATGTATAATGGGTCGGTGTCCTGAAATAATTTGCGGATGGTGGTATGGTAAATTTCACTTTGCTGTAGAGAGATGGTACAGACGGAATTAAGTTAGTGAACTGTTACTGTAAACTAGTGGTTCTCAAACTGGGGTACGCGAGGGAATCTTAGGGGGGGGGGGTACGCGAAGGAGTCCTGAAAATATAACCCTTTTAATTTTATATACGATTAACAAACGACCACGAGTCACACGGTCGTAAAGAAAGTAAAAATCGTCTCTCTCTCTCGAAAATCTAGAAAATCCCGTGAAAGAATTCAAGGGGTACGGAAGAAAAAAAAGTTGAAGAACCGCTGTTGTAAACGAATATTTTACGTGCCCACAATGACTTATATAATGCCATATACCCTTATCTCCGAACAAGCGCATATTTTAGATGAAAGAAAAGGTTCAACTACAGACGGTTGACAAAAGTAAATAAATAAACACGTTCGACTTTTCCTTAATTTTTATTTGATAATAAAAGTGAATAAATAATAACGAATTTATTGAATAAATATATTTAGAGTCGTGTTGCTTCCCCCTTTCCATTATGTAAAGTTGACACACGTTCTGGTATTCCATTAAGAGCTTTGCCATTTGTTCTTGATGACAATCATCGTGGTGTCTATTGCTGTTGTCATCCCACTATATATATATATATATATATATATATATAGATCAGCATACATTTTTCATGAACAAAGATCGATCAAATATAAAAAAATTTATAATGTTCCATATACAATTTGTGAGTAGAGTTTTGGGAAAAAAGTTCTCCTAGGGACATAAATTCATAAGAAATGACTAATTAGTAATGACCGAGTTTTGTTTTTAAGATTTTATTATTGTCACCAGAATGAATAAAATATCCACAGAAAAAAAGAATCTTACCAGACGGTAAATTTTTTATGTTTTTAAGAAATTTTTTTCTAGAGGAACTTTTTTCCGAAACTGTACACGTTTTATTTATGCAGTGGAAGCAATTTCGTACTCAGAAAATACTTGCTTGAAACTGGAGTTAGAAAAGTGTAGAAAATTCCTTTAAAAATTCAGTTCGATAATAGCGAATGTACTGACGTCAGATATGTTAAGAAGAGAAGCGACAGCTTTCTCTATCATAATATTTACGTCAGCCATTTTTGCTTGAATGAATGAAGGAAAACAGGAGTCCAAAGTGATAAATAATTGTATTTTCTGTTTAAAATTATGTTACTTGTATTTCTTTAAATTCTAATTTTAAATTCTAATTTTACGCGTGTGTTTGGTTTCTCTTCATTCTTTCCTACTTTAAGCCACTTCTGTTGTCATTCGCGGTCCAAAAGCGTGAATTCCATACTTGGAAAACTTCTTTCTTGATTTCATAATGATTTCACAGTGGAAAGAAACAAAGTGGCCTTCCCTTAACCTAACATACCCTATCCTTAACTTAATTAACCTAACGTAACCTAACCAACTTAACCTAGCGAACCTAGCGTAACCAAACTAAGGTCGAAGCGGAAACGCCGCGGATGAGAGTGGGAATGCCATGAAGTGAGAAGAAAGCGATTAAGGGAATTCGCCATCGAGATTCTCACATTCGTATCTGTCACTCCTCGATAAAGATAATAATGCTCGAAGTTGCTTGACATCCTTCCTATATAATGGCTCAGATTATGTGACGAAGATGACCTACGGGTTTACGTGGGATCCGAACCATCTAAGCGTCGATACACCATCTGGGGAATAGTTAAGACTGTGATGATATCACACTTCTTACAGAGCTATCCGGCGTTTGCAAAGAAAAAAATTTTCGATTTCGGCATCGTTCAATAAGTTTGCAAACGGACTTTTCTTTATTTCATCCGCTCCAAAATTTTTTCCTTTCTTCCTAAAACACCCCCTTTTATCCCTACTCCACTACACTCTACATATGGTCCTTTAGAACTAGCTTAAGTAATACATGTAAAATTTTGTCTAATTGTATGCTTGGCACCTAAAGTACATCTATCGAACTTACATTATTTTATGTATCTTCAGCTTGTGACATGCCAGCAATAAAATTATTAAAAAAAAAAAAAAAAATAGACTAACACGAACGTAGATGTAGCTCGTAGCGTAAACTAACCCACTTTTTGTTTAACTTTACCTACTTTTATCTTTTTATTTTTCTTATCCTCTCCTTACTTTGCATGTCTGTAACTCTCTTTTCTTGCATGTTTGTAGTTTGCATGGTATGACAGTGAGTTAAGACTGTGTTTGCATGGTTTGTAAGCGTTCTTATTTTACTTCTTTTCATCTTTCACCCCTCTCCTATTCTCTCCGACTAATTTTCTGACTTGTCGGCACGGATGATGATGGTGAGTCTTTTTTCTCTTTTATTGAATGAATGTTAACCCACGAGTGATAGGTGTTCCTCCTTACTTAACCCCTTATTCTCTTCTCTTCTCTTAACCCCCTACTCTTTCCTTTCTCTCGGGCTAACCTTAGAGTGGATCTTAGGGTCTTTGTTAGCCTTAGCTTCTGTAGATCTGTAGATATATGTAGGAGATGATGATGATGATGATGATGATGATGATGTCGGATGATGATGTCGGATGATGTTTTTATGTTCGTCTATATACGCCTAAATGGGTAGGTAATCTGCAGGAAATTTAGTATACACATTAACTAGGGAAGGTTGTAGTAACACACCTGCCACCCCCCTCAGTTTCCCCCCTGGGAGGAACTGAGTTGGGGCCCCTTAAACGGCTAAGGTAATCTGCACCAAATTTAGTATACACACATTAAGGGGAGAACCAGAGAAGGTTTTAGGAACATACCCGCCTCTCTCATTTTCCATTCTTGCGCAAGGTAAGGTACCCAGAAAAAAAAAAATATATATATATATATATATATTAGCAATGATTAGATTTTGACATTTTATTTTTATTCCTGTCATCAAAAGAATAAAATATCCAAACCTAAAACGAAAAAATTACCAATTCGTAATTTAAAAAAATTACGCTTCTAGGCAAACTTTTTTCGAAATTATACTTTGGGTGCCGACTCGCCGAGAGTACAATTGAACAAAAAATTTACATGTAATGTAGTACATGTAATTCTTAGTTAAAAAAATACTAAATTCAGCGTATAATGAAAGCATTATTTCGTTGTCTGTCTATTGTGAGATCCTCTCAATATAATGATTAAACAAAAACGTCAAAAACTAAAGCTATTTACGATGTGAAAAAACAAAAACAAAATAAAAACAACAACCCTAAATATAAATCATGGTTGTACAACCTTCATGTCTCGAAACAAACCGCAAAAGCAAATTCTATTTGGAACTCGTTGTAAATCGGGAATAAAAAGCATTTGGTTTCTTATCACGGCACCCCATTGCGTGTTGTCATTTTTAACGTGTAAATGATTCCTCAACCCGGAATATTATGCAGAAATCTGATCAATGTTCTCTACTTTTAGAAGCAGAAAATAAGAAAGTTGAAAAAATTCAAATTTGAAATGCTTCAAACGTTGTAAATTGAAGATTTTTTGGAGCAAGTGTAGTTTACCGCCCCCTGTGGTGCTTAGTGTAGTTTACGTTCCCCTACATTATCCTAGTGTAATTTGCGTTCCCCAACTTTGTCCGCGTATACCTAATCAAATAAAACGTTAAAACTAACGAAAATATTACGACTTAACCTAACCAATCGTCAATTTTTATATATATATATATATATATATATGAAAATTATTTCACGAAAGTAACACGTGAAAAATATTTATGATGAATAAAACCACGAAGGAAAGGAAACACAAAATGGTGCTCAAGCGCTTTCGTCTAATGACATCCTCAGGAACATTGAAGTACATAAAAGGGTAACAGCCTATATATAGGTTACAGAAAAAAAAAAAAAAAATAAATAACATACATACATACATACACACACACACATATATACATACATATCTATATACACATATACATACATATATATATATATATATATATATATATATATATATTATATATATATATATATGCAATAAACAGAGAAGTAAAAATAAAAATTAAAAATTAAAGGATTATCAGTGAGGCGTACAGATTTGTAAGGAATAATATCGATTTTTAGCACAAGATCAAATGGATTATAAAAATACAAATTTATATTGGAAAACTGCCCGGGTTTTAACACTCTGCCTATGGTCAGGTTTCGATATATATAAAAATAAAATGCAAATTAAAAGTTAATAAAGTAGCAGACAAGTTTACCAAAGATTTAGTGTTCTACCCTTCTTATCTAAATCTGTTTGGAAGGAATTCAAAATAACAGGATCGAATTGAAAAAGACCTTTGCTTATGTTGAAGTTATTTGAAAGTTGGATAATGGCAGACTCAAGAATATTTCTATTAACAATGTTGCTAGAATGGAATAAAACTGAAGCATTATTCCAATCAATACAGTGGGCTAACTCTGACAAATGGACAAAAAGGGCACTGGACAACTGTCCTGTTCTAACGGAATATTGATGCTGTTTTATACGTGTGCAAATCCTTTCCCGTCTGACCTATGTAAAAGGAATCACATTGTTTACAACCAATTTTATAGATAATGCCTGAATTATTGGTAGGGCTATTTTTTACTATGATATTTTTCACAATATTGTTATATGAAAATACTACATTAATATCCAAAAGTTTAAGTACATTAGCAATGCCTAAAAAGCCCGGGAAAAATGGAAGTACTAAAATATTTTTTGACAAAGTACGAGTGTTATTATTGACACGATAGAAAGTTCGTTTTGCCTTGTTGAGACAAGATTCCATAAACGCAGATGGATAACACAAATCACTTCCAATACCGTTGATTTTTTCCAATTCGGCATCGATGTATTCCGGACTGGCGATCCTAAGGGCGCGGAGAAACATTGATGAAAAAATGGCCTTCTTAGTGGGGGTGTCATGTCCCGAGTAAAAGTGTACGTAGGACAAATTGTTTGTTGTTTTCCGATAGATACTAAACTTAAAACCTGGGCTTTCCCTATGTACACGCACATCCAAAAATGGGATTGAATTGTCTTGTTCCACTTCTAAAGTAAACTTAATGGAGGGGACTTGATCATTTAACTGAAGGAGGAAGTTATCCAGGTCACGATTCATGGGCCAGATACACAAAATATCGTCGACGTACCGCAACCACGGGATGCCAACCCCCAGGATTCTCGGAATATAAGTAATTTCGAAAAACTCCATATAAATATTGGAGAGGAGGGGCGATAAGGGGTTGCCCATGGCCATCCCAAAAACTTGTTGATAATACTCGTTATTGAAAGTGAATTTACAGTCTTTGATGCAAAGCTTAATAAGTTCCAAAACAATGTGTGAAGGTAGTGGCAGGTCATACTTATGTAATTCTTGGGAGAGAAAGTCAAGCATATCGTCTATCGGCACTTTTGTAAACAATGAACAAACATCAAAACTGATCAATCTATCGTTAGTTTCAGTACGTGCATTATTCAATTTTTCAGTAAGATCATGGAATTTTTTACATGTGAATCAGAGATAGTTCCGAGAATGGGGGACAAGACTTTGACAAGCCATTTGGAGAGTTTATAAGTAATAGAGCCCACCGAGCTAATAATAGGGCGCATAGGGTTGCCAGGTTTGTGGGTTTTAATAAGACCGTAAAGGTAGGGCAGAGCAGGTGAAGTGGACATGAAAAGCGGAATTAAGTCCTTATGATCTTGAGAATGCGTTTCAAGCCACTATTAAATGATTTGATGACGTCATCCTGCGGGTTCTTCCTAAGTTTGCTGTATGTGGCGGGGTCCTGGAGAAGCTCGTTCATCTTTCCGATGTAGTCCACTTTGTCCATAATAACTATGGTGTTAGCCTTGTCTGCTTTAGTAATATGGAGCTCCCCATCTTTTTTTAATTGTGAGAGGCTATTGCGAAAACGTTTAGGAAAGTTATCTTCGTAATTACCATTCGCCGCACTATAAACGAGGCCTTTAACTATGTTAAACAAATACTGAGGGAGATTACACTGTTTTTCAAAACAGCGAGACTGTAACAAATTTGTAAAGCCGAAGGTTTTTTAACAATAAAAAAGGACATACCATATCCAAGGGCACTTTTTGCATCGTCACTAATGTTTTTCGAAGAAAGGTTCAAAACACACTTTGAGCTTGCTTTTTTACTCCACTGACTATCTCGAATGAGACTTTTAATTTTTCGATCCAAAATGTTACGAAGTGAAGTAGTTCTCCGACGCAACTCGTTGTAAATTTCATCAAACAAAGGTTGGATCCACGGTTGGGGAATAACGGTTACAAAATTATGTTTGGCGATGTTTAAATTTTTGAAGGCGGACCACTCATTTTGTCTGGTGACTTCAATATGTTTCTTTAAAATTAATCTGCTGAAGTTGTTGAACGGATGGTCGTCAATTTGTCTGAGGCGAATCGGAAGCAGGGATTTCGGAAGAACTTGCTCCTCCAGACACTTAGTAAGAAACTTCCGTCGGATACGAATTGCATGCCCCTTCATTAATGTAGAAGAAAACACGGACACAAACGGAGACAAGAGAGGGAACAGCAAGCCGAAGGAACGCGTGGTGTTCATTATATGAAAATTATTTCACGAAAGTAACACTAAGAAGGCCATTTTTTCATCAATGTTTCTCCGCGCCCTTAGGATCGCCAGTCCGGAATACATCGATGCCGAATTGGAAAAAATCAACGGTATTGGAAGTGATTTGTGTTATCCATCTGCGTTTATGGAATCTTGTCTCAACAAGGCAAAACGAACTTTCTATCGTGTCAATAATAACACTCGTACTTTGTCAAAAAATATTTTAGTACTTCCATTTTTCCCGGGCTTTTTAGGCATTGCTAATGTACTTAAACTTTTGGATATTAATGTAGTATTTTCATATAACAATATTGTGAAAAATATCATAGTAAAAAATAGCCCTACCAATAATTCAGGCATTATCTATAAAATTGGTTGTAAACAATGTGATTCCTTTTACATAGGTCAGACGGGAAAGGATTTGCACACACGTATAAAACAGCATCAATATTCCGTTAGAACAGGACAGTTGTCCAGTGCCCTTTTTGTCCATTTGTCAGAGTTAGCCCACTGTATTGATTGGAATAATGCTTGTTTTATTCCATTCTAGCAACATTGTTAATAGAAATATTCTTGAGTCTGCCATTATCCAACTTTCAAATAACTTCAACATAAGCAAAGGTCTTTTTCAACTCGATCCTGTTATTTTGAATTCCTTCCAAACAGATTTAGATAAGAAGGGTAGAACACTAAATCTTTGGTAAACTTGTCTGCTACTTTATTAACTTTTAATTTGCATTTTATTTTTATATATATCGAAACCTGACCATAGGCAGAGTGTTAAAACCCGGGCAGTTTTCCAATATAAATTTGTATTTTTATAATCCATTTGATCTTGTGCTAAAAATCGATATTATTCCTTACAAATCTGTACGCCTCACTGATAATCCTTTAATTTTTAATTTTTATTTTTACTTCTCTGTTTATTGCATATATATATATATATATATATATATATATATATATATATGTGTGTGTATATATATGTATGTATATGTATATATAGATATGTATGTATATATGTGTGTGTGTGTGTATGTATGTATGTATGTTATTTATTTTTCTTTTTTTTTCTGTAACCTATATATAGGCTGTTACCCTTTTATGTACTTCAGTGTTCTGAGGATGTCATTAGACGAAAGCGCTTGAGCACCATTTTGTGTTTCCTTTCCTTCGTGGTTTTATTCATCATATAGATATATATATATGAATAGAAACGACGGAAATAAGGAGCGTCTCTGCACACGGGGAAGAGAAATAACGAATAAATGAAAAATGAGGCGAACCGCCCGGGAATCGAACCCAGGGCC
Source organism: Bathynomus jamesi (assembly GCA_023014485.1). Lineage (NCBI taxonomy): Eukaryota > Metazoa > Arthropoda > Malacostraca > Isopoda > Cirolanidae > Bathynomus > Bathynomus jamesi. Next base: position 210,933 of record JAJOZX010002615.1, on the reverse strand, counting down.
TTCCAATTGCCGGTTGGATGCGCTACCATTACACTACGGACCTCGATCAATCATAAATCGAAATTCTCCTACATAGGGCAGAAACCAATGCCCTGAGAGGGCACCCTCGCAAATCGTGAATATGTGCATTTAACTGCAATGACCACGCTCCTTATTTACGTCGTTTCTATTCATTTATATACTGCGTGGTCATTGCAGTTAAATGCACATATTCACGATTTGCGAGGGTGCCCTCTCAGGGCATTGGTTTCTGCCCTATGTAGGAGAATTTCGATTTATGATTGATCGAGGTCCGTAGTGTAATGGTAGCGCATCCAACCGGCAATTGGAAGGCCCTGGGTTCGATTCCCGGCCGGTTCGCCTCATTTTTCATTTATTCGTTATTTCTCTTCCCCGTGTGCAGAGACGCTCCTTATTTACGTCGTTTCTATTCATTTATATACTGCGTGGTCATTGCAGTTAAATGCATATATATATATATATATATATATATATATATATATTGACGATTGTTAGGTTAAGTCGTAATATTTTCGTTAGTTTTAACGTTTTATTTGATGGATTCATTTAAAAAATGTCTCCTAAAGATCCTAGTGTAGTTTACGTTCCCCAACTTTTACCTAGTGTAGTTTGTGTCCCCTTTTGCGTCAGGGGGACGTAAACTACATTTGCTCCGATTTTTTGATTGGAAATTTCATAACGAGTTAAAATTAACTTTAATTCTAAGTCAATAAAGATATAAATAAAAAATAAATTTAACTTAGGTACAAACGTTTATTAAAATTCTAAAGAATTGTAATGGCATGAAAAGGAGAATAAAGTCGGCTTTTGTTTTTAATAAAAAATACTTAAACCAGCTGTTGTTGGATTCGCGTACATGTTTTTCAATTTAATACTTTCATAAAATGCCTTCGGATTTATGAAACAGTACATGTATTGACTGGCAAATGTGTGTAATGCATATATAAATTTTAAAAAAATAGCACACACACACACACACACACACACACAGAAAAAAAATAAATAAAAAATATATATATGAAATAATTAACAGAGGTATAAACTTTTTACAATATATTTTACTTTATTAAACTTAACAGCATTTAATACAAAAATAAATTATGTAAGAATTAGATTAATATATTTATTATTAGTTTATTCATTGTAAAGACCAAGAGAAAGTCAACAATGAAAGGTGGACGTATTTGTAGCAAGGACAAGATTAATCAGATTGATATAATAATAATAATAATAAGAATAATAATAATAATAATAATAATAATAATAATAATAATAGAACTTAGCTATTTATTCTAAACTGCCTCATTTCATACATTATAATATACAATACGACACTCAAACTGATTTTGCAACAAATATGCGTGTTTCATTATAAATATAACCTATATATATTATATATATATCCTCCTACTGCATGAAGGCTGTTTGTCTGTCTGTTCTACGTATGTTTGTTTATACACACCTAATCTCACTCAATTTAGTATACATATTAAAGGAGAACCAGGAAAGACTTTAGTAATACATCTGCCCCTTCCAGTTTTTCTCTCCCACGCAGGTTGTTTCGCGGGGTATTTGCTGCGTAAAATGCAGCGAGCCTTCTAGTATATATATATATAATATATATATATATATATATATATAGATATATATATATACAGGGTGCTCCGTTTGGGTATGGATAAAATAGAATTGATGTGAAATGGAAACAGTAACATTGCATAGTTTAATATTTGGCAAACAATGCCCACAAAGATGGTAGATTGTGACAAACCTAATTAGTCTTCAAAATGAACCCCCTTCGGACACGACAGAGGTCATAACGAGAGGCTAATTCTTACGACCACCTGCATGTGGTTTAGTGATAGACCCCGTTTCTTCAAATGTGCAGTACCACTGCACTATGGAGTCGTATTTAGGAGCTTTTCGAACACCATACACACGGCGAAACTCACGGTGTACCGCTGTCACACTCTCAAACTTAACAAACCAAATGACACACTTCGCACGTTGTTGTGCATTCGCCGCCGTCTTTGAAACTGGCATATGTCTCATAAGTCTGACAGCAGATGGCGCTCGTACGTCTGGCAGCGGATGGCATAGCCTATTACAAACTCCCACATTTTATGACCACACGTGCAACAGATGAGCGCTGTATCACTTCTTGTAGATTCTCACAGCGTTTTTATTTCATCCATACCCAAACGGATCACCCTGTATATATATATATATATATATATATATATATTATATATATATATAATTATATATATTATTTCACGAAAGTAACACGTGAATAATATCTATGATAAAAAAACCAAACCAAACTATATATATATATATATATATATATATTTTGGATAGTTTTGAGACTAAGCATGGACCATCGGGATACACCGGGGCGTATTCCGATTTCTGGAGAAATCTGACGGTACGTGTCAGTCAGGAGAAAAAGAAAAATTCATGACCTTTGACCTTTGTCTTCGCCATTTGAAGTTAGCACAACTATTTATTCAAGTTTTGAAGATTTCTCGAACGAAAATTAAACGAAATATCTCGAGAATATTAAAGTTACCTCACGGAAAGGAAGACTCAATAATTTACTTCACAAACCGCAGAAGACTAGGAACAAGATATACTGTGTGTATATATATATTATACACCTTTCAACCCTTCAAATGTTCCGCGAGATGATTCCTCATTTCACGAAGGTCAAGCTTGTCGCCCCTTCTCTCATATATATATAATATATATATATATATATATATATATATATATATATATGCTGCAATCCACAAGGAAAAAGAAAAACGATTCCAAGGCCTTTCGTGTATTCAAAGCTACACCTCGTCAGGGAATGACGAGGTGTAGCTTTGAATACACGAAAGGCCTTGGAATCGTTTTTCTTTTTCCTTGTGGGTTTGCAGCATTTATTCATTTCACGTGTTTTATTGTGAAATTCATCCCATATATACATATATATATATATATACAGTATATATATACAGTATATATATATATATATGGAGCTATTGAAGAATAGGGACCCCAACCTTCTTTAGTTAGCTTTATAAGGCTAACTAACGAAAATATCATGACCTAACCTAACAAATCGTCAAGGGCGTACAGTTAACCTAACGATTGGTTAGGTTAGGTCGTGATATTTTCGTTAGTTAGCCTTATAAGCCTAACTAAAGAAGGCTGGGGTCCCTATTCTTCAATAGCTCCATATATATATATATCGCCCCTCCTCTCATATATATATATATATATATATATCCGTACATTTGGGCAACAGCTTTTCCTTTAAACATGTTTGGTTGAACAATCGACCGTAGTTTTTATTTATTAATTTATTATTAGTTTTCTCAATTTTCCGCATGACATTTCTTGTAATGGCGCTCTCTTTTATAACTCATTTTCGGAGGTTTTCCCGCAGTTTCGCGTACGTGTACTCGCGGGATTGGTCAGTTTCGTACGTGTAACTTGAGGATTCGTTCTTGTCCGGTTCGCCGATTGTTATTTTCGGGGAAGTCTCTTTTATTATTAATGCTTCGATGATATGGTAACACAAATAAAGGATGAGAAAAGACTTCATATCATTTATAATTTACAAACATTTTTTGAAAAATGTCATACGGAAAATTGAGAAACTGATAATAAATTAATAAATAAAAACTACGGTCGATTGTTCAACCAAACATATATATATATATATATATATATATATATATATATATATATATATATATATATATATATATATATATATATATATATATATATATAATATGAATATGAATATGATGGAAGAATTATATTATATAAAGTGACAGTGAGTATGTTAAACCATTTATTTTATAGTAATTTTGAGAAATGTTAAAACTGGTGACTTGATTCATGCGTGATTTTGTCCAGCCAGAAGAAAGTTCCCTGAGATAGATGTACAGTATATGCCGGTCAGCCGAACAAGATTGTTTCCTGAGCAAAACTATCTCAACAAGCAAATGCTTCGCTTTTTACCCTCTAAGTCGGTTTTCCAAGCGAGGTGCCGCCAAATTTCTGGAAAACAGCAAAAATAACCAATTTAGAATTAAAAAATGACTAAAACTTACGCAAATTTCAAATGAAATAAAACATCCGCATTTTTTTTATGTAGTAAGGATGGGGGGGTTAAGGGCGAGCGCCCGCAAAAGTGACCCCTTCACAAAAGACAGAGATAGCCAAAAACAAGGTCTTCAAGGCCAATGATGCCATTTCTTTTTTTCATTCATGTTTATTACATTTAACAGAAACTGTACAGTACGGGCTCAGTTTGAAGTTATGGGGTAAGGGTAACTGGATGTCGAGCAGTGGTGGACGAAAATCCCTCGGGTTACCGCGAAAGAAAAATGCACGGTATTGGGGTACGTTGACCCACAAAAAGTTACTAAGCATAAATTCCACTACTCAGCTCGATTTTGTTAGAAAATTCTTTCCTAATATTTATTTAAATAATTTAAATAAAGATTCAATATATATATATATATATATATTATATATATATATATATATATATATATATATATATATGCTACAATTCAGAATGGTCCCCTGAGAAACTTTTTTGTTACACAGACCGTGCATGGGACAAGAAGCTCCGAATAAGTTATGGTAAATGACAAATACTAAAGTTTTTCTTTTCATGATGGAAGCCCCTTTTGTTACCTCTTTGCGAGTGACCCGTCGTTGCCAACGTTGGGTTTCCATCACGAAAAAGAAAAACTTTAGTATTTGTTATTTACCATTACTTATTCGGACTATAGTGTATTTAATTTTTGCAGAAGAGTTCCTTGTTCCATGCATGGTCTGTGTGTAACATACTGTATGTATATATATATATATATATATATATATATATATATATATATATATATATATATATATATATATTCTTAATACATGATTCATGATCTATATGATTTCTGAATCGTGAGTCACTGCTGATTCTCGTTATTCGCCAATTTCGATAAACAATGAAATTCCTCTTTTGTAAACATTGAAAAGATGGCTCGCATCAAAATCTTCCTTATGAACTGAGTTATTTCTTTGGTCCCCTTTCGGATCTACACGAAAATAAATAGTGACATTAAAGGTGCGGTAAAATATTTAGATAAAAGTCATGCATTCGGGATGCATTTACCATTATGTTAAAAACAAAGTTCAACGAGAATAGAACGCTATAATAATCTCATAACGAGGACAGACCCATATTTTCATTAGGAAGACTACGAGCGCATGACACACTTTCACTGTTAGTGAGAGGGAAACCCTATAATACCTACTTCCACCCTTTACAAACCCATTTTGACAGACCATTCGTGCTAGATTGGTTTGTTTGTTTTTCCAGAGTTAAATTTTGGCTTAAATCATGATTGTTTGAGGAAACGAAACGAATAGAGAGAGAGGAGAGAGAGAGAGAGAGAGAGAGAGAGAGAGAGAGAGAGAGTTACAAGGACGAGAAATAAAATACCTCAAAAAGCCTTGCGGCCCATACCGAGGAGGTACCAATGGCAACGGGTGCCAGGGAAAATTTCCTACACCCTCAAATAGTGTGCAAGATTCGGTCGAACCTTTTTCTTGAACTGATCCACAGAGGAACTGTTCACAACTTCTGAAGGTAGACTGTTCCACGTGTCACAGATCTTATACGTAAAGTAATTCCCACACACAGTAGTGCTAAACCGTTTCAAATCCAACTTCCAACCATTGTTGCGAGTTGAGTTATCATTTAAACTAAACATGCTTCTAAAATCGACATCGTTCAACCCGCGTAAGAGCTTCCAAACTTCAATGAGTTGACCGCGCAGCCTCCGAGTTTCCAGCGAAAACAAATTCAGAGCGCGTAAGCGTCGATTGTAGCCCATATGCCTAACGGAAGGGATTAACTTTGTGGCCCTCGCCTGGACTCGCTCCAGCCTGTCAATATCTTTCCTGAGGGTGGGCGACCAGAACTGCACAGCATATTCCAGGTGCGGTCGAACCAGAAATATGAAATTCATTAAGAATTCAGCGATATGTAATTGAGTTAATGGAGAAAAAATAAAATTATGGCGTACCCTGTTAATTAATAATGCAAAATTATTGGTAAAAATAAATATTACAATACTATAATTTGGAATGTCGCAATAAATTATAAAATAACATTTATTTATATTTTATGTGTAGTTTGGCCCGTAAGCTTTAGGCTCTACTGGGCTCTCAAATTAGTTATGAGATAAAAGCATTCCATGTATAGGTAGTTACGATTGGGTAATATAATAGTATGATTAATTATAGTATAAAATAAACTTCGTAGTCATCATCATCATCATTATTGTATAATATATACATACGATTAATTATGATTAGGATTACATATAAGATATAAGATGTTGGGTAATTTTTTTTTTTTAGTTATATTTGTAGTTTTGTTGGGTAATTTTATTCGAACACAAGTGAATTTATAGTTAAGGAGATGAGAAATGAATTGTATTACCAGTGTATACATTAAATACATTAAATCTTGGTCATTATAAGAGTTATGAAACCCACGTACGGTACTTAGAATTAATAATAATTAGACAAATACACTAATCAGACTAGTAATACAGTATTTAATCCGTAAAGGCGTTAGTACGATTTCAGTATTCCTTTATTAAAACTGATTTCAACTTGCCTTTGAACGCGTTTAAGTTAGAAATATTTTGAAGATCAGCGCTTAAATCATTCCATAATTTCAAATGTACGAAAATGGTGAGATGAAGACAATCTAAGGCGAGGAATAACCTGCCTATTTCTATTCTTAGTCTGGTAAATATCTTTATGAGTTACAAAGTATTTATCTATCGACTCGAAATTAATAATTTTATTCATACATTTATAAATATTATTAAAATGTACCAATTTGATTATTCCTTTCATTTTTAATATTTTTAACTCTTTAAAGAATGCACTTTATGAAAAAAACAAACTCTGTATCAGCTAATATCCTTGTTACTGGCTTTGGAACAACAAAGATACTGTCTAATGCAGTGATGCACAAACCCTGGCCCGCGGGCCAAATGTGTCCCCCACGGGTCTTTTCAATGCAATGAAAAAGTTAGAATATAAAAGTGACCCAATTTATGACAGATGGAAAGTAAGTAGGCTAATACATTTAGTTATTTTCTTCGCTTGGCCCTCACATCAAAAAAGTTTGTGCACTACTGGTCTAATGCTTTATCAACAGTATTTCCCCAAGCAAACTCGCAGTACATCATATAAGGAAGAACAACAGTATGGTACAGAGTTAATAAAACCTGTTTAGGAACTGTAAATCAAATTTTAAACATTATACCAACGCTTCAGAACATTGTATGAAAAGAGAACAAAAGACGAGAGTATAACACACACAAACACAATATATTCCTGACTGACGTAACTGGTGTGGCTTCTTTTGAGAGCGACGGGAATGTTTGGTTAAAATTTGATCCCATGTAAATTGGTGTAACAAAAATACGAAAACGTAGACTGAGATTGACTGAAGTCCTGAAATCTTGGAAACCATCAGGAAAGTGTATACACACAGATATATATATATATATATATATATATATATATATATATATATATATATATATATATATAGTAGAAAGTATAGTTAGTATAGTTAGTAGAAAGTATAGTGGAAAGTAGAAGCGGTAGACTGTGTCGTATTCCCAAATTGAAGGCGAGACAGGGAACATCCTTAACCCTGAAAGAAAATAGTTTTGTAGTGAGAGGACCAAAACTATTTAATCAGTTGCCCAAAGACCTAAGAAACACGAAGGGAGTTGCAGTGGAAATCTTCAAAAGAAGACTAGACGCCTGGCTCAGAACAATCCCCGATGAGCCGGGCGTACCTGGCTATGTGAGGTGGAGAGCGCAAGAATCCAACTCACTACTTCACCAGGCCAACTCGAGAGGAGGGGCGACAAGCTTGACCTTCGCGAATGAGAAATCATCGCGCGGAAGGTTGTAAGGTTATATATATATATATATATATATATATATATATATACAGCGTGTCCCAAAGAAATGTATACCCACTTTGTTCGATAATACCAGCTATGAGGATAATAAATATATTACTTTTTATATGTTTTTTTAATAAAAAAGTTTCTCCTGAATCTAAATATGTAATTATTTTTATTAAAAATTGAAGAACAAAAACGTTACAGATGTTTAAATTATAATTATTATTTTCGAGACTTCATGTGCGATATTTTCTAATATTTTAACCGACTGTTTTGAGATACTTATGTTTAGTGTTGATATTGAAGCATAAATGTTGTAATTATTAGTTAATTCAAAAAATTTACAAATTCCATGGTTAAATGCCACTTTATCTAAGATGTTCGACGTCTTCCAGAACGTTGTTTTTGACAGTTTTGCACAGTGCCGTCGGTTTCAAACTTATCTCGTATACGTGCAAAAATATTAGAAAATATCGCACATGAAGTCTCGAAAATAATAATTATAATTTAAACATCTGTAACTTTTTGGTTTTTCAATTTTTAATAAAAATAATTACATATTTAGATTCAGGAGAAAATTCTTTATTGAAAAACATATAAAAAGTAATATATTTATTATCCTCATAGCTGGTATTATCGAACAAAGTGGGTATACATTTCTTTGGGACACGCTGTGTATATATATATATATATATATATATATATATATATATTATATATTATATATATATATATATATATGTGTGTGTGTGTGTGTGTGTGTGTTGTGTGTGTGTACATAAATAGGAGTGCGCATGAAAGCACAAATTACATGTTTCATCTAAAGGTAGCAAATATCGATTGTGCTAAAAGTTAATAACAGTGAACAATTTTTTGGTTTTATTTTAAAAAACTAAAATGATCAATAAATTCAAAATAGCTTTTTATGCCAGTAAATAGAAATTGTAAATAACTGTAAATAGAAATTGCAAATAGAAATTAAATAGAAATTGTAAACAAATGTATAAATAATAGTCAAACATGGGACTAATTGGTGTAGCGTATCGAGTCATTAGGTTTTCACCTCAATTAAGCGTGGTGGATATACGTCCCAAATCGCAAGGCGGAGGCGAGTTAATTGTTATTATGGAAGGTGTCAATATGTCGCTTGAAAATATGACAAATTTTGTACATGTCAGAATTATGGGAGAAAAAAAACAGAGAATTTAATTAATGAATTACTAAAGATGAATGTATTAAAACGCGGGAAAGCAAAAATTCTAACCTAACCTAACCAACCTAATTTACCTAACCTAACCTAACATACAAAAAACTACTTACATGTGGTTGTATACTCTATTAAAATTCTAATAAACGATATATTTTTTTTTTAAATAAAGCAAAAAAAAAAAATTTGTCCACTGTTGTTAACCTTATCATGGATCGTTATGTCGTTACGTAATAACAAAATCTTTAACAGTGATTCGCTTTTTTCCTCGCCAAAAATGTCTTCTTTTCCTCTGCTTCGATTTCTTCTTCATTTTCCAACATTTTTCGTCGTTTCTGTAGTTGTTGTTGTTGTTTTTTATGATGGGGATGAGGGTATTTCTCGGAGGGGTAGGGAGGCGGAGGAGAATGTCTGTCAGATTCGGTTAGGTTTTTAATCAGTTCCTTTCAGCTCTACCCGGCTCGAAGCCAACCCGTTTGATTCATTTCGATTTGAAAGATTTTTAAAACCGCTTTTGGGATTTTCAGTATAATTTCACATATTCTGGATTCATTTATATTTTGGGAAGTAGGAAAAAGGGAGGTCGGAGTGAGTACCATTTTTTTTCTTTCATATATATATATATATATATATATATTATATATATGGATTGTTGTTGGTGGAGGAGATTGGGGGAATGCTTCATATTGTACTTTATGGGTTGCCATCAACTTCTTTTTATTTTTTCTCCAGCTTATAATCTTCTTCCTTCTCTAATTTTTTTTAAAGTTTTATAAGAAGAGTCTTTCTATAATCAACGTTTTTTGATAGTTTTCGAGGAAAGGGGAATGTCGTTAGAAAATTTTGAAAAAAAACAAAACAAAAAAAAAAATGGAAAAATAAAAAGTTTGGGTAAAACTATTTAATTTTGTATAAAAACTTGTATGAAAAGTTTTGCACAGTAAAAAATGTATCCACTATATATATAATATATATATATATATATATATATATTATATATAATATATATATCAAAGCTATTGACTTCTCCTTAGGGAGAAATAATTGAACTTTTCGATTAACTCTTTCGCTGCGGCGAATTTCGTAACGTTAAGAATTTTGGAACGATACAGTATATGGGCCACCCTCAGCGAAAGGGTTAATAAATATCTTTCATTTCAGAATACATAATGTACAGTAACATTTTGTAGAATAAAATATGATATACTTCAAGTTTCTGCATATCATTATTACCTATTATTTTTTAGTAAATTAAAAATTATATTTTATAAATAATTCATAAAAACATAAATAATAATAATAATATAATAATAATAAAAATAATAATAGAGACAAGAAGAATAAAGTATCTCAAGTTAAACTAACATTTATTTCGCGTTAAAAACCTTGTGGTTTGCTAACTTATATGTAAAAATTTTAGGAAAAGAATGTAGCAATTATAATTATGTAAAAGTGTGTATATCTCATTAATAATACATTATCATATAGTCTGTTAGTGAAAAATAAATATTCAAGACGCCGTGACTTTTCGGAAGAAAGACCAACATTTTGATCGAACCCACCAAATACTCGAAACGTCAGCCAATTTTTCTGAAAAGCAAAATCTTTCGGCGAAATTGTTTCCACTTCTTCAAACAGAGACGAAGGAACGAAGTGACCTAACTTAACTTAACTAAACCTCACCTGGAGGAACGTAAGTGAACATAATCTAACCCAGCCTATTATAGTTAACTTATATCAAGTCGAATTTTTATTTACAAGTCAAACTATTAGAAATTTTATTGCCAGGTAAAAGAAAAAAAATCCTAAAACTTTTTGTCACCAGTTTGGTTCATTGTCTGAAAACAATTTTTTTTAAGAGACCACCAAAATATTACTATTTGATAAACGAATCGTGGACCAACGACTTCCATATGATTAATAGGGTAATATTCATATGTGAAAACTTACAAATCTTTTTTCTCTCTCTCCATATATATATATATATATAGGTAGATATGTAGATAAATACTAATTACACATAATAAGAAGCATTTGTACAGATCGCAAAATGAATCATGGTATATTACAAGTCCTAATCTTTGATATTAAAAACCGGTTGGAGGAGAACTCCATCTGAAATGAGGCGATTTCAACTTTTTCAGTTTTCCAAATATAGAGTGCGCACACACGCACATATATATATATATATATATATATATATATATATATTTATTTATTTCCATAAAGGCAATCGCCTCATTTTAGATGGAGTTCTCCTCCAACCGGTTTTTTAATATCAAGATTAGGACTTGTAATATACCATGATTCGTTTCGCGATCTGTACAAATGCTTCTTATTATGTGTAAATAGTATTTATCTACACACACACACACACACACACACACATACATACATATATATATATATATATATAGAGGGCGGGGCCACCAGCTTGACCTCCGTGTGAAGAGAGACCAACGCACGAAACAACATAAGGTTCATAAGGTAAGGTATATATATATATATATATATAATATGGAGAGGGAGAGAGAGAGAGAGAGAGAGAGAGAGAGAGAGAGAGAGGAGAGAGAATTGTAAGTTTTCACATATGAATATTACCCTATTAATCATATGGAAGTCGTTGGTCCACGATTCGTTTATCAAATAGTAATATTTTGGTGGTCTCTTAAAAAAAATTGTTTTCAGACAATGAACCAAACTGGTGACAAAAAGTTTTAGGATTTTTTTTCTTTTACCTGGCAATAAAATTTCTAATAGTTTGACTTGTAATAAAAATTCGACTTATTATAAGTTAACTATAATAGGCTGGGTTAGACTTTTTAAATTCTATATACTAAACACGAACCTAACTTAACTTTAGTGCCATCGATCCAAGAAGTATGTAATTAGTGGCCGGACGTGGATGAGGGTTCGACAGGGGTCTTTTATGAAGTACATAAATAGCGAGGCAACCAGCTAATTTAACCTAACTAAATGTAATCTAGCGTACCTAACCTAATCAAGAGTAACACGACTTTTAACAGCAATAAAAATGTTCTAAATTACACACACACACACACATATATATATATATATATATATATATATATATATATATATTGTATGTAATCTGAGATCCTTGGACTGGTCCAGAAGTGAAATATGTTTATTTCACACAATTACTGTAAGTCACAAACTGGGAGCAAGTGTAGTTTACGTCCCCCTGTGGTGCCTAGCGTAGTTTACGCTCCCCTACGTTATCCTAGTGTAGTTTTACGTTCCCCTACATTATCCTAATATAGTTTGCATTCCCACACTTTGTCCGCGTATACCAAATTTTATATATATATATATGTATATGACGATTGGTTAGGTTAAGTCGTTATATTTTCGTTAGTTTTAACGTTTATTTGATGGATTCATTTAAAAAATGTCTCCTAAAGATCCTAGTGTAGTTACGTTCCCCAACTTTGACCTAGTGTAGTTTTTGTGTTCCCTTTTGCGTCAGGGGGACATAAACTACACTTGCTCCAAAAACTGTGCCAAAAACGCGTTATTCGAGCGTTAATTATATTACAGTTGAAAACAAGCAAATTGTTTGGCACAGTTTCACACTATATTTGGAGCTATTGAAAATAGCGGTTCGGACCTGCCTGGACCATCCCTTTTGAAGCCCATGCGGATCTGTCCACGGTTGCCAAAGGTAAATAGACACATTCAGTTTTTTCACAGTTTTTTAATTTATAATAAAAGTGAATAAATAATAACTGGTTTATTGAATGAATATATTTAGAATCTTGTTCCTTTCTCCTTTCCATTATGTAAAGGTGACACACGTTCTGGCATTCAATTGATGAACTTTGTCATTTGTTCTTGAGGACAATCATCGTTGTGCCTATTTACTTTGTCACCCCTTTATATATCTGTCTGTCTGTCTGTCTCTGTCCATATATATATACGAGTGTATATGAGTTACAGAAGAGATAACTCGATGTATTCCCAGTAATCGTTGGCGTAAACGAATTAACTCCATTGGATTTAGCAAAATCGCTAAATAAACATCAGTTTATCGTTCAATAAAAGCAATCAATTTAAATGACTTTTGTATATGAAAAAAAAAGGGAGGAATGAACGAAGCGACGCAAAGCGAGGCAAGAATAAAAAAAATTGGTGATAATTAAATTTTGAATTTGGGTTTCGAATGCGTGCGT
>JAJOZX010002615.1:155000-192500 GCA_023014485.1 Bathynomus jamesi | reverse complement strand
GCGCCCGAAATATGTTGTGAAGGAGTTTGTGTCGCGGCTCATCAAAGAACATTTGTAATTGTAAACATGTTTTGGTGCTCATGTTTTGCATTTAAATGTACCTGTGAACATGTTTAACAATTATCTTTGTGGCATAAGACAAAATAATGAAGGAACTTAAAAGGAGGTATCAAAATATTTTTTTTAATATGTATTACATAGTATGATTTTTCTGTAAACGAAGATTTTGTGTTGTTTTTATACTGTAAATAAAAACATCTAAAAAATTATTTAATCTGCTCTGTTTCCCCATGCGCGTTGGTCCTGTTTAACTAGCTCGAATTTTTTATTAGCTTATGGACAGATGTACAGATAGTTGCTCTCTGGAATTTTGTTTAAAGCAGGTTCATTATGGTCTACATAATTAGTTATATAATATTATAAAGACTGACAAAGTTTGATAATGCCGAAATGATTAGGGTGAAGTAATAAATATATTTTTTAAAATTGGTTACTGATAAATCTAATTTGAAATTAATATACCTGAAGCATATTAAGAGTTTCCTACACTTAAGGATGGTAATATCTGATGAGCTATTGTTAACTTTAGTAATGGAAGCCTTTTCCGATTTTTTAAAAAGTTATCTCCAGAAATTATTTTCCTATTTCAGTAAATAAATTTCTGAAGTAAATTTTTTGTTTTTAATTTACCTTCAAGGATAAATATGTCCTACCACAGCACTACACCTTCAATGTTTAATCTCTACACCTTTTTAAGAGAAAATAGGAATGAAACGCGGTGACTTAGACAAAGCTTTGAAACTGAGAAAGCACCCACAGCCCAACTTCCCGGTATTCTTTCATTTCTCGCGTGCCAGGCGGGAACACTGTTGGACTCTGGTTACCTGAACAGTTTCAAAGCTTTCTCTAAACCTGTTCAAAAGTAAATCGAAAGTCAAAACATATAGTGTTAAATGTGTACTTAAAACGCGAGGAAAAATGGGCTTAGAGATATGTTTTAACTTAAAACACTAATTTTTCCAGTATATTCCATTTATAAGTATATCATTTAAATAAATGAATAAAAATGCCTTCAAGATGTGTGGGAACTATACGAAAATCACCACAATGATTTCAACGTCTCGAAAACAAACGTTGTCAACTTTTATTCCAAAATCTGAAAACAGAAAGATGATTTCGGTTACTTCCTAATCGGTGTCATTCCCATTCCCGGTCCGCAAATGAGAATGCACAAAATGAGAAATCCACATTTGAGAAAAGTTTCTTCATTTGAGAAACAATGTCGCTCTTATTCGCATTTGCTGTAGAGGTGACAAGTAAGAAGGGCTAATATTTTCTACAGCATTACCTGATATTCGAACCACGCGTTGTTACATCATCTGAACGCAGAGGACAATCACCCATTCAACTACCGAACAGACCCAACGTCACTTAACGTAGATCAGGGGTCGGGAACCTGCGGCTCATCGAAGCTTTGAGTGCGGCTCGCGCCCAGCCATCATAAAAAAATATTCTTTAAATTTTCAAACACCTGAATGATTATTGTACTTCCATAATGATATCTTGTTTCTGTTTCAGATACATTGTAGATCTTTATTTGAAGATATAAAGTTAATAAAGTTACCAGTAGTAAGATATATTAAATTTCAAATAAAAAAAAAGTTATTACAGTAAGTATGGCGAACACAAGTAAGAATAAGAAGCGAAAGTTTTGTGAAGAAAATCGAAAAGTGAATCCTGAATGGAAACAATTGGCGATTATCGCCCATCAAGGAAAACCGACGAAATTCCGAAAAAGAAACAGCAGCAATTGTCGCATTAAATTGTTAAAACGAATAATGTACTAATTTGCCAATAAATACCTAACCTGACAACACTTATCTATCTATTAAGCTATTTCCTGTATTTTCTTAAATTGAAGGTTTGTGGCTCGTTAAAATGTAATATCACTTCAATGTGGCTCATGCTACTGAAAAGGTTCCTGACCCCTGACGTAGATGATCTAATGGGAACGTTTTAGAGACGCGGCCACGAAGTAGTTCACGCAGATAAGAAGTAATGTCGAAACGTTTGTGATAAATCAGATATTTTCGTACAGATATAAAGTTAAGGTGAATCCTTTTCATATTTTGGGGTTAACATTTACTTTCGTCAAGTTATGGAATAACCTTATAAAAAATTGACACAGTTTTTGCTCTAAATTCGCATCATCAGATTAATTATTCAAGTTGTAACAAGTAACTCCTATATGTTCGGCATTGCAAATGTTTGCAACTGTTAATAACTTTAGAGCTACTCTGAGGTGAAAAGACTTACAGTAATTGCCCACTGTCAGTCAACCTGTTGAAAGATTCAAATTTCCAATATTTTGTTTATTCAGTTTCTGTATAGCATTCCTCAAAACTTTGGGGGCATTTGAGCTGGATGTTGTTGTTGTTGTTTGTTGTTGTTGTTGTTTCAGGATTTACACAGTACTATGTTTTCGTTTGCAAGTTAAATATTATTTCATTCAGCCATGTCTAATTTCGAAACAAGTTGTCCTTTTCAGAAAATGAGATTTCTAAGAAACTAAAAATTACTAATTGGTACTATTTTATGTTGGATATTTTAGTCCTTTTGGTGACAGTAATAAAACTTTAAGAACCAAACCCAGTCATGACTCATTGCTAATTTTTATGCTTTTTTTTTTAGAAATTTCATGTCTTTTGACGAACTTTTTTTTTATTTCAGAAATTAAACATTTGCCAAATTGTATATTAACTTTAGAAACTGTATTCATTCTTATAATCACTAATATTATAATTTCTGTACCATGAAAAAAGCTGTAATTTTTGTGACTAACGCGCGTACATAAATACGTACATATAATCGTCCACAGACGGTTCAATTTTTAAGTTCTCTATGCCAGTATCATACCTTTGGCATTTAATGTCATTTCATTCATTTGCATCGATTTGAGCGAATGGACGAAACCCCTCTTCATCATTCATTCATTCACTGAATCAATTTCGTCTTTGGTCACAATCGCGACTGAACCTTGACTCCCGTGGTCATTTCTTCGTTATCGCATTTGCCTTATCTTTCAGGAAAGAACATAAGTAAGAGAACAATAAACTCATATTTTATCTTCGTTATCCCCTCCTGCATGTAAAAATTAGTTTTTACTAAGTAATTACACGTCGCTTCCAATCTACACACACACACACACACATATATATTATATACATACACATGCCTAAATCCCAAGTAGCGCCAATAGTAAACCACAATTCGGACGAACTTTGTAAATACTGCAAATCGATTTTTTTTGCATGACCTACTTTTTTGAGGTTAGGTTACGCTAAGTTAGGTTAAGCTAAATTAACTCAGTTTAACATAAACTAACCGAACCTAATCTAAAACAAGTGAGAGGTTGTGTAAAGTCTGAGGAAGCCTAAAAGACAACTTATTTGACTTCGAGTTTTTTTTTTAATTAAAATTCTAACACGAAAGAAATTCGAAAAAATAATCATTGTATACGGTAACAAAAAAAAGAACCTCTTTCTCTAAACTTTTTTATATAATCTCTCCTCCCATCTCCCCGCATTACTTTAAGACAAGCGAGTGATTGAATATTTGAAAATAAAAAAAATATATAACCTGGGTTATATATTTTACTGGGTAAAAATATTCACGAACAAAAATTTACACAAATGTTCCACCAACTTGGCATATATATATATATATATATATATATATATATATATATATATATATATATATATATATATATAGTCATGCGGTTTGCTTCTACAAAGCTTCAATTTAATATTTAGGAGAAATCCAATGACAAGGAGGAATGTAAATGCCATGAAAAGTCTTTAATGCGCATCGTTTCAAGCAATACGCTCATCATCAGGCTAGATAATAACAATATGAAATTAGAATCAATAAATAAATGTGAACAAGACAAAATAATTTCCATAAAACCTATTCAGTAAAAGCAAATTTTAAAAAGACTAAAAGAAGAGGGTTAAATTCAAAGTTATAAAAATTTACATATAAAATTAACCAGAAATTTAAAAAGCTATTTTTAAATTACATATAGTAAATTTGAAATTAGTACACTGGAATAATTAACACTAATACAATGGAATAATTAACACTACGAACCTTTCAATGCTGGTTCCGAGGCACGCCGCACGAGTAATTTAAAACAAAACAAAACAGGAAACAAGCTATGGGTTGGGCGGTTGGAGTTATAAGTTAGGGGAGGGGGGATTATAAAAAATTGGGGAGGGGGGAGGGGAGTTGGGGAGGGGGGTTTATAAAAAATTTAGAGGGACAGCTGAGGAATCCACGTTTAGAGAAGGGGTCAATGTTTTAATATAAAGAGGATATAATTTGACCTCTAGTTTTACCTTACTAAACGATGAATTTAATAATTTAAGATCATATTTTACCAATAATAGTTTTCCTGTTCAATATGTAGATAAACTAATAAGATCTTTCTTAAATAATGTTTATAGCCCTCAACTTTCCTGTATTTCAGTGCCTAAAGATATAAAATATTTCCTGGTACCTGAAATGGGTCCCATGAATAAAGAATTTAAACTTAAATTTACAAAGTTGTTAAGAAAATTTTTTTATCATACTGATTTTCGCATTATATTTATTAACAAAATGTCTTTAGGTAGCTTTTTCTCAGCGAAGGATCGAACTCCTGATTCGTTGCGTAGCGGTGTTGTATATTTATTTACCTGCCCAAGGTGTCTCCTTGGTACTTACATTGGCAGCACCGTGCGCTCCCTCAGGACTAGATTTTATTCGCATATGGGAATAAGTTGCCGAACAGGTAAAATTTTAAATAAAAAAGAAGCCTCCAGTATTCGGGAACACAGTATAAAATGTAAAACTGATGTCACTTTAGATAATTTTAAAATTCTCGGTTGTAATTCTTGTCCTAACTCACTTAGAATTTTGGAATCTCTTTATATTAAAACATTGACCCCTTCTCAACGTGGATTCCTCAGCTGTCCCTCTAAATTTTTTATAAACCCCCCTCCCCAACTCCCCTCCCCCCTCCCCAATTTTTTATAATCCCCCCTCACCTAACTTATAACTCCAACCGCCCAACCCACAGCTTGTTTCCTGTTTTGTTTTGTTTTAAATTACTCGTGCCTCGGAACCAGCATTGAAAGGTTCGTAGTGTTAATTATTCCATTGTATTAGTGTTAATTATTCCAGTGTACTAATTTCAAATTTACTATATGTAATTTAAAAATAGCTTTTTAAATTTCTGGTTAATTTTATATGTAAATTTTATAACTTTGAATTTAACCCTCTTCTTTTAGTCTTTTTAAAATTTGCTTTTACTGAATAGGTTTTATGGAAATTATTTTGTCTTGTTCACATTTATTTATTGATTCTAATTTCATATTGTTATTATCTAGCCTGATAATGAGCGTATTGCTCGAAACGTTGCGCATTAAAGAAGACTTTTCATGGCATTTACATTCCTCCTTGTCATTGGATTTCTCCTAAATATTATATACACACACACACACACATATATATATATATATATATATATATATATATATATATATATATATATATATATATGTGCGTGTGTGTGTGTGTGTTGTTAGCTGATAATCGCAATAATTCAATGTGTGTAGCCATTATATATATATATATATACTGTATATATATATATATATATATATATATATATATATATATATATATATATATGAAAATGAAAATGAAAATGAAAAGGTTTATTGGCAGACTATAGTCCATATGACAAATATTATTAATACAATGACAGTTCATACACTAAGGATAGAAATATATACAATTGATTAGAAATAATACTGCACTGTCGAAGTTAAGTGGAGCTACAGACAGACGTTTTCGTACCAAAAAGTCCATAGCTTAGAGGATAAATGGCAGGACTCATGGATAGCTTGGATGATCGGGTTGGTTGATTTTTTAATTCTTTGCATTAGACTGTGTTGAGCACGTCTTGTTACCTCCGGGAAGCTCGTGACATTGCGGGTAGCAAACATTTGCGAAGCTGAGCATCTCGGGGGTAATTTATGTAAGAGTCTAAAAGACCTGTTGTACAGCAAATTTAGGGTTCTGCCAGAACCTTTTTTATAATTCACCCAGAGTTGCTGACCGTATATATTACTGCAGAAAGTACGAAAGAGTGTCTTTAGCTTCACTTGTACAGAAACGAAAGTTCCTTATGGTCATATTCGCTTTAGCACACAGGCTTCGAGATTGTTTTCTTATATCCGAGTCATCACTCAAGGAGCTGGTAATAGTTTGACCCAAATACTTAAACTCTTGTACTTCCTCAATTACTTCACCATTCATTTTAAACCTTATATCAGCTGGCTGATTACAGCTTTTCGGATGAAATTGCATAACCTTAGTTTTTGTAACATTAAAAAGAATATCATGTTTCTGCGAATACACTTCGCAGACATTTAGTAGCCGATCCAGACCTTTAACAGAAGGACTTATTAACACCATATCATCGGCATAAACTAAGTTATTTATCCTTGAGTTATCTATACAACATCCCACAGTTGCCTCATTAAGTGAAGCAATTAATATATATATATATATATATATATATATCAGGCGCGGATCCAGGGGGTCCGGACCCCCCCCCCCCCTGCTCACGGTGACCAACGATTTTTCGATTGCGTTTGTTTGCTCCTATATATGAAAAATAAGACCTGAAGACTTAAAATGGCTTAAGGTACATGTATCCCGGTTGCCACAAAATTAATTTCCTTAAAAAGAATAAAGAAAAAAGTTTATGTCCGATCCTGAGACATTTCAGACCTGGCCTGGGTGTGTGAACAAGCAGGATTTTGATAACGGGAATATACTTCAAATCCATCTAAAGCTATCTTCAAATATGAAAATTTCCTACCGAGGGGGGTACACCCGCCCCTCGGGCACCCCCCCTGGTGCTCGCTCCGCTCGCGCGTCCTCGGCCAAAGGCCGAGGACATATCAGTAACGAGCCCCACCAAGACTGGACCCCCCTCTGCTTAAATTCCTGGATCCGCCCCTGTATATATATATATATATATATAGTGGTTAGCATGGCTGCATTCGAATTCATCGGGTTCGATTCTCGGTGATCGTAGGTGGCGCACAGTTCACCCAGCTGTTCATCTTTACATACAAAAAAATTGGCTAGTAGTTAAATGGATACTCTGGGTAGCCTTGTGGTTAAGACGCTGGGCTGCTGATCGGGAAGTCGTGAGAGCGAGTCCGGGCGAGGACTTTGTAATTTCTGACCACCCGTGGTGGGTCGTGGTTCGGATTCCACGTTAAGCAGTAGGTCTAAGGTGGGGCAACAAGCTTGTGGATGAATAATTCTTTTTTTTATAAAATAAATACAATTTTACAATTTTTGTTTTTAGAATAATTTTAACATAAAATAAATAATTGTGAAATTAAACTATTTATTTTATTTAATTCGGCCCTTAAGCTTTAGGCTTTACTGGGCTCTCAATGAAAAATAAAACATCGCTTCATAGATCGTTATTATTAATAATATGTAAATCATGGCTAAGAATTATTAATTAATTTGAAATTCATAAATGAATTAATGGTTGAAAACTAGACAATGAATTTAAATCATTGTGACGTCACCAATGTCATTTTGAAAATATTTATTTTTTATTTATATTTATAAATTTATTTATAAAATAAATATTACAAAATTAAAATTTCTGTTACGTTACAATATTACAAATAATAATGTCAACTGGACTATTTATTTTATATAATTTGACCCTTAACCCTTTAAGGACGTCTGATACAAATTGGTAACGTTTCAAATATAGCATTCGTAATTTAAACCTACCAAAAATTCCGGCCTTAAAGCGTTAATACATGATATATAAGTCCCGTTCAAATTATGATTAATACACAAACGAATTAATAATGAAATGCAGTATACAGGGTTGCGCAAATATCGTACACCATAGGAATTTTCAGTGTTGACTATAATATTTTTTCTTTTAGGCAGGGAGTGGCTGCGAAATTAACAATAGACGAGAGGGTGAACTTGGTTTTAATGTATGGAATACCAGGTACAACAAATCGATGAATCGGTACAAAATTTAAATTCTGTACAGATTCATCGATTTGTAGTACCTGGTATTCCATACATTAAAACCAAGCTCACCCTCTCTTTCGCAGTCATCCCCGACCTAAATGAAAAAAATAATATATTATAGCACTGGTTCCCAACCTGGGAACTATGGACCCCCAGGGGTCGACGACGGGCTATGAAAAGTTGAAAAATTTTGAAGAAGATCTGGGAAATATAAAATAAAATAAGGTTTTATTATTTATTCCGACTTGGCAGGCGATAGGTAATGTCTACATAACCATTACCACCGGATAATTCCGTGGTAACGTAGTGGTTATGCTTATGTTATACTTATAGATTGCTCTACTCTTTTCCTTCATAAGGAAAAATGTTATAAATATTTAACATATTCCCTGCATCTGGCAACACCGTGGGAATTCCGCCTCGTGTTGCCTCCAAAAATTGAAGGGGGTTCACTGGGATTTTTAAGGTTCCCCAAGGGGGAGTGAAGTGGAAAAGATTGAGAACCTCTGTATTATAGTCAACACTGAAAATTCCTATGGTGCGCGACTTTTGCACCACTCTGTATATTAATCCTAAATTATTATTATGGATATTAAACAAATACAGACAAATTTATTATTAAAGATATGATACCAATATAGAATAAATAACTGAATTTAGACACGAGAACTGAGCAAGCATTAAACAAGTAATGTACATTTTATCCAAGATTACTCACGAGAAATGTACAAGTAATAGAGTAATGTACATTTAATCCTAGATTTTTATTAGTATTCCATTATTAATCGATATTTTAACTTGTTTGTAAACGAATTTACGTTCAAAATATTTTTCATATTTGCATTTAAATCACTCCATTGTTTCAGTCTTTAGTCAAAATGAACAATTCGGGCGGAAACAAAACCAACGATACCAAGGTCATATATATATATATATATATATATATATATATATATATATATATATATATATATATATATAATGACCATACACCTTGAATTATAGCGATTAACAGCAACGCTACATGCGAGGTTCGGAAAATGAAAAACTGGTACCACATTGATTTCATACCCTAATGAAACAATTTAATATAATGAAATAAAACAGACCGATTTTTTTAAAAGTTAGGTTAGGTCAATTTGATTAGACTAGATTCGGCTTGGTTGGATGGGGTAAGATTAGACGATTAATATGAATTATAAGGTCGACTTTACTATTTAAATCAATCTCATTGGGTTTTTCTGAAATCTATCGAAGCGGATGTTGAAAAAAAAACTATCGAATAGTATGATAATAGTTTAATAATAGTATATGATCTTTCAAATCAATAACTTCGTATTGACTTCGCCTTTCTGCGAAGTTTCTTGTGTGTGTTTACAGACAATTAAAGTCATAATTCATTTGCTAATTAAGTATGCATCACTTGCATGTATTAAATTGAAGAACTTATTGCCGACATTCAAGGGCGCTATTGTAACGAGGCATAACAGTGTCAATTATTATATATATCTATGATGTAAAAAAACGCACTGTCGCGACGAAGTATGGAGAAGGAAACCATTCTTCAGGAAGACGGAAATTTTTATTTCTTAACATCAATACAGTTTCGGCTCCTCGCGAGCCCTTCTCAATTGGTAATGACCGTTTATACGGTCATTACTAACTGAGAAAGGCTCGCGAGGAGCCGAAACTGTATTGGTGTTAAGAAATAAAAATTTGCGTCTTCCTGAAGAGTGGTTTCCTTCTACACACACACACACACACACACACATATATATACACGGTGAACCAAAAGTAGGTGGACAGTAGGTTGAATACGGTTTGTGTTATATTATATTATAACTATGGTGTTCATTATAACTATGGTGTTTGTGTTATATTATATTAAATATTATAACTAAATTTATTTAAATTTTATTTTGTATTATAGTATACAAAAAAATTAAATATGTGTTCTCAAAATAAACGTTATCATTTACTGTCCACCTACATTTGGTTCACCCTATATATATATACATATATAGACACACTATATATATACTATATATACACACTATACAGTATATACACAATACGTTTACAAACGTTCATAAACCATAAACAACATTTAGATGGTTGAAAGCAAGTGTGATTTATTTAGAAAAATATTAAAAATTCCTTTTTTCTCTTTTCTATTTAACTTGATCGCTTTGTAACGGGTTCAGTGAACAAATAGTTTTACGCACGAGGCGTTACTGGGTACTGGGTAAAAACTACTCGCTTACTCAATGCGTTATGATTTGATCTATGTACACTTTCGCGGAAAAAGTTCTCATAAAAACATAAAATTTCTAAAAAAAAACGTAAAAAATTAGTAATTGGCAATGATTGGGTTTGATTTAAAAAAAATTATTAGTCACCAAAAAGAATAAAATATTTAAAGAAAAAATGGATTATTATAGCAATTAAAACTTTTCATGTTTTTTAATAAGTTTTATATTTCTCGGCGAACTTTTTTCCAAAACTATACATACAGTAGATTACTTATTGGGAAGAGAAAATAAACTTGAATATTTTCGCAAGTACATCTCTCTTAGTATAAATTTAGAGTGTATAATCCTCATTATTAATTAACTCTATGAATAGAGTTATGACCTCGTATTTAACCGTGTATAATGTTTCAGTATTAATACTGTTACTAGTTATGTTTCAGTACTATTACTGTATTACTGTTACTCGTAATGTTTCAGTATTAATACCGTTACTCGCAATGTTTCAGTATCATTATTAATATAGTTATTATTTGAAATACAGTTGAAGGGGAAAGCCAAATCACCGACAGTAACTTGTATATCATGTTAATTATAGTATTAAAAAGGAAGACTACCCCGCGCTAAGTCCACACCAGGTTAGCCAAGAAGAAATAAAAAGTGTATCGTTATCATTTTAATGTATATAGTTAATGACGTAGCCCCTTACGTGGACAACATTGTAATAGTTGGATGTGCGACCGTCCACTGCGTTCAGAAGATATAGCGCTCCCTGGTTTGGATCCCACGTAAAGCTGTACGTCCCTTCTGTCGTATGACCTTAGATATTGTGAAGGAGGTTAAAAAGCCCTAGTTATTATTAAGAGAATAAAATCACAATTCATTATTATATTATTTACTGTATAAACATTATAACAAGAAAAGAGGTTTATAATAATAATAATAATAATAAAAGAAAATTCGGCTAAACCGAGTCTTTTTTTCTTTTCATTTTTAAGCGTTCGACCCAGTGTAAATCCGAGAATAATCTCAAATAACAAATCGAAGACTTGTGGAGTATTATGAAGAAAAACAAATGAAAAAACTAAATACACACTTTAAATACTAACAAATTTTAACTCTTGACGCAGAATGACATTCGCTTCGATGGTTTACCAATACCTTCATTGCCATTGCCAAGACTTGCATTATGTATTGGCATGATACACCTTACTCACTTATGCACAGGCTGGCAAACGATTTCAAGGTACCTACATTGTTTACCATATATATATATATATATATATATATATATTATATATATTTGTTCCCAAAATATATAACCATTTTAGACATAAAAAGTACAAATATTACATGGGCATTATTAATGTTTATTGTTATGAGAAAGCAAGAAACACAATATAAACTAGCGCGAGTGCTCAGAATGTTCTCCATTTTCATCGAAGCATACCCGACATCGAGAAACAACAGAATAATACGTATGCGCACGTATGTCAGGTAAAATGTGTAGCGCAGGCGTCGACAATGCATTGACGAAGTTCCTGAAAGGTAGTCAGTTCAGTGGCGTAAACATTTTTTTTTTCTGTTCACCTCAAAGATAAAAATCGTGGGGGTGTAAGATCTGAATTTTTCTTTTGAGGGGGGGGGGGGGTATTCAACTGGTCCGCAGCGTCCTATTCAACGTTCAGGCAATCCCTGAAATCCAGAAACTATCTTTGTCACAGAAAAATCATCTTGAACTACACAGAAAAAGTATTTAGGGAAAACAACCAAAGTACAAGGTTAACTATTTGGCAACCAATTCAACATGGTTAAGCTACGTCGTGGCCGTAACACCGGTAACCGTCGACATTGGGTTTGGATAATAGTTCGATGGGAGACCGTCCTCTACGTCTAGATGATGTAGTCACTCGTAGCTCGGATCCCACGTAAAGCTGTAGGTCCTCTCCGTCATATGTCCTGATGCATTGCGAAGGAGGTTAAACAACCCAAACAAACGAACAATTCAACATGGCTAATTCAACCATTTGATGATTCCAATGACCATGCTATTTTTCTGGTGACTTAAATACTTATAGTGTCATCATAGCATGGTTCGATTAGCGATTTGGATTGGTTGGTTGGCAAATATGGATAAAAAGCTTGGTTATTATGGGTTAAATTAAGTAATGTTAAGTTAGCATAGCTTAGGTTACGATAGATTAGGTTGTTAGTTTTTTCAGTGTCGATATTATGGTCTTGTTGATCAAATGAATTGAGGTCCGTTATAACAGTATTTTTCTCTGTGTTTAAACTACTGTAGATACAAAAACTTAAAGAAATTTCAATGGAATTTCATTGTCTGAAGACGAGTGACTTTATCACGTACGTTGATCACTAACATACAAGTATCTTCTTTACGCGATATAATCACGAACCGTGACAAATTTGTTTTACTTTAATTGAACAATTTTAAATATATTTTCGTTATCTTTCGTTATCTTATCCGCGAATATATTTTCGCTATCTTAATATTTAAGTGTTTTGGTCTTTACGTATATTTTAGAAAATAAAACTCAATTCGGTTCACTTATTTTAACGAGAATGAAAGATAAAATCCTGTTATCGAAAACAACAAAATAGATTAGTTTCTCTTCACACGATTTTACTGCAAACAACGCTGTATGTAAGATTCTATTATTATTATTATATGTACAAATTCACAGAATCAGTAAAATGTATGGAATCACGTATCTATCTCGCAAAACAAAAAAGTTATACCACAAAATTAAAACTACATTCGGTTAAAAAAATCGTAAAATTAAATTAAAAACGCTTGACTGTAACATAAAATTACAAACATATTCAGTTAAAAACTGAAAAATTTATCCATTTCAAGATTGGATTTATTAAAAAAAAAAAAAAAAAAATCATACGAAAATTTTAGCCACAAAGTTACGCAAAATGTGAGCTCTGAATATTGAAACCGATATTAATCAACAAACCCCTCTTGTAAGTTCCTAAATAAAGCCAAATGGTAGAAAGCGACGAGAGAATTGGTAGAAAACGGCATAGGAAGTGGTGGAAAGCAGGGGGGGGGTCGAAAGTGGTAGAATGTGGAGCCTTCAAATGTTGCCTTAATTTGTAGCGAGAGAATGGGTTTAATAAAGCCTTTACCTAATCACGCGAACAACTGTTTCGGATTTTATGGATCGTATGCAGACAAAATACTTGCCTTTCGCGAGACTTAATTTTCGTACAATTCTCTCTCTCTCTCTCTTCTTTATTTTCCACTATCTTATAATGCGTAATTCGGTACACGAGATAAGTGTATGCATGGTGTGAATGAACTCTGAAGCTATTCTATTCATTACACTTTTCCTACTTTTCTATAAATCTTCTTTCACAGGCGGAGGAAGGAGAACCTTGTCTGTTCTATATTTTCCTATCACTGATATTCCTGTGTGAAACCTTTGCACATACATACAGTAAGCGTGGTATTAGGTTTTCAGTATCCTTTGTCATTTGCTTTTTTCTCAACTTCTTTCTTGGGTTAACCTAGAGTGGTTAGCCTCTCTCTCTCTCTCCCTCTTTTTCTCTCTCCTGAAAATTGTTTATGTTAACCAATTCAGGTCCCAAACTATTAACTATTGTATTTTTGTATTTCATGATTTTCTATTCTGTCACGTACTCAGCTTCAGTAACTTCAAACAAACTCAAAATTAAAATTTAAAACTTTCATTTTTAAGTTTTAACTCTATGGATACAATATTGTTAAAATGCGTTCCCAAATAGTAACAATGGCGGTTAATGGGTTAATTTAGTGAGGACAGTTTCCTAACTATTGTTACTGAATTTCAGCATGGTTTATCTTTAATATTTCTGAATAAATGTTTTTATATTCGTATAATCGTCATGAATGAGGTTCAGGAAAACTCAAATTTAATATCTGTTTAATTATAAAGAAATTTTTTGAAACGAAACTGAGCGAAAAATAAACAATTTTTCAATATTTTTTTTGTATACAGGAAGGAGGGGCCAAGGACGAGTGTACTGTATTGCTTCGAAAAATAAATTTAGAAGATAACAGTTTTTCTCCCCAAATATTCATCCGTAATAATAATAATAATAATAATAATAATAATAATAATAATAATAATAACAATAATAGAAAGTCGATATCAGCCTATGTCTTTATAAAGGATTAACATTTAATTTCCAATATTGTGAATAGTTTTTTATTTTCAGTATTGAGTTTCTTAATAATAATTCTAGATAAGAATTTGCAGTATGCTAAGAATACTGTCTTCATTTTTTCTTCTGCTGACGCGTTTCGCTCATATACTTTGAACATCTTCAGAGCTTTATACATAATTTTAAAGTAAAATGGGTTATATATATATTTCTTGATTGTAAGTTTGATACAATTTCAAATTAATTTAAGAATATTCGAAAGTTCATTAAATTTTATATTCATTTTCAGTTTTTTCATTTTAATGTAAAAGGCTTCGGCAATTTTTAGTTTTTGTACGTTATGTGATGAGTAGAAGATTTGAAAGGTTTGCGAGATATTTTTTAAATTTAATATTTTATGATCTACTCTGTAATGTTCGTTAATTTTACTCGGACGATATTTATGTTGGTACGCTCTCTCTTTAAGTGGTTTGTGGTGTAACCAATGTAAGTCGACGTACAGTCAACTACAGGACACGTAACAAAAACCCTGATAAGCAACATCATGTGGTGTACCAATTTACGTGTCCTGTAGTTGACTGTACGTCGACTTACATTGGTTACACCACAAACCACATTAAAGAGAGAGAGCATACCAGCACAAATATCGTCCAAGTAAAATTAACGAACATTACAGAGTAGATCATAGAATATTAAATTTAAAAAATATCTCTCAAAACTTTCAAATCTTATACTCATCACATAACGTACAAAAACTAAAAATTGCCGAAGCCTTTTACATTAAAATGAAAAAACTGAAAATGAATATAAAATTTAATGAACTTTCGAATATTCTTAAATTAATTTGAAATTGTATCAAACTTACAATCAAGAAATAATATATATATAACCCATTTTACTTTAAAATTGTGTATAAGCTCTGAAGATGTTCAAAGTATATGAACGAAACGCGTCAGCAGAAGAAAAAATGAAGACAGTATTCTTAACATACTGCAAATTCTTATCTAGAATTATTAAGAAACTCAGTACTGAAAATCAAAAACTATTCAGAATATTGGAAATTAAATGTAAATCCTTCATAATAATAATAATAATAATAATAAATAATAATAATTATTATTATTATTATTATTATTATTATTATTATTATCATTATTATTAGATCATAAATATGATACAAGCTAATTCTTTAAAAGTGAAACTTGGTTACTTTTCATTAAGTAATATGGCCCAAATGGACTAACGTCATTTCATTGACAAAACCAAACAATTGACAAGTTATTGTGGTTTAGAGTACGTTAAGTTAAATTAGGTTAGATAGATTAAGTTGTTAGCTTTTAGAGTGTCGCGTATTTAATGTTGTCGAGGAAATGAGTACAGGTCCCACAAAAAACATCACGTGATATGACAAAGTGCTACATTAAGTTTAAATCTGTCACAGTTTAAATAAAACACACACACACACACACACACCATTAACATTACTGAGTTCCTTTCATGATAGGATACAAAGTGAGTCCTTTACTGATATTTATCTATCAAAAATTACTAAATTGACCTTTAATCATATCTTAAATAAGGACGACCTTTATTATAACCATGATTGTAAGGATAAAAAAAATCATAATTGTGTGGAACCACGAAGGGCTTATAATAAGAGTAATTTCAGTATATATATACTGTATATATATATATATTTCGACGCCTCTGATTGAACCTCGTGAAGCGATTTCTTCCTCGAAAATAGTGAACGCATTAATCAAGGAGGTAAAAATGGTGTCGTTTTCAAGCTTTTTGGTCATTTAGATTTTAGACGATGAACCACAAAATTAAGTCGTTTCACGCCGTCGCATGTTGTAAACACGAGAGAGAAATGCGATAACACCAACAACATGAACGACTTATCGACCTTCGTATTCCTGTATAACTATTATTATCATAAACCAACTCACTGGGTAATGCCGTTTTCATATAAGTGAACACAGTGAGGTCGTGGGTTCGACTCCCGGTGGTGCTCGGTAATAATAATCTAGGAATTAATACAATGGGCCGAATTGGTCTGGCCTCAATTCTGAGCCAGTTTATAGACTTCTTTATTCATTGTTATTATTTTTATAACATACAGAATAAATATTAAAAAGAAGACATAAAAAATTGATATTATGACCATTTCTGAGGGCCTAAATGTGTTTGGAGAAACGTTGATAAAACCTGATTGGAGAAATGTTTTAAAACGTGTTTGGAGAAACGTTGAGAAAACCTGATTGGAGAAACGTTTTAAAACGTGTTTGGAGAAACGTCAAACAACGCTTTTGGAGATTTGGAGAAACATTTGAAAACGTGTTTGGAGAAAAGTCAAACAACGCCTTTGGAGAAACAGTTGAAAACGTGTTTGGGGAAACATCAGAAAACCCATTTGGCCAAATATTTGTAAACGTGTTTGGAAAAACCTCACAAAACCCCTTTAGAGACACATTAATAAATGTCTTTGGAAAAACGTTAGAAAACCCCTTTAGAGAAACATTTGTAAACATATGTGAAAAAAACGTCAGATAACCCCTTTAGAGAGACATTTGTAAATATATTTGGAGAAACGTCAGATAACTCCTTTAGAGAAACATCTGAAACTTGTTTGGAGAAACGTCGGTAATATTACCCAATAATATGTTCTTAGCAGACGTTTAACCAATCAATGGAGAATTATAAGTTAAATCATGCAACGGGCAGTTCAATACAAAGCCACACAATCGATTTTAACCACCGATTTCTGGATTTGGCTTACATGACATTTTTTTCGATGTGTGACAATGTGTATGTGTTTATGCATTTCTGTGTCTGTTGTTCGTGTACGTGACATCCCCATCTATGTGTGCGCGCGTGTGTGTGTGTGTGTGTGTATGTATAGATTTTCAAAGTTTTGAGTATATATATATATATATATATATATATATATATATGCACCGTATATACTGTATATATAAAATTATGATTAATGAAAGTAATTCCATGCATGTATTCACTTATTGACTTTTTCCTTTAACAATACTTTGGATATATATATAATATATATATATATATATATATATATATATATATATATATATATATATATATATATATGGGATGAATTTCACAATAAAACACGTGAAATGAATGAATGCTGCAAACCCACAAGGAAAAAGAAAAACGATTCCAAGGCCTTCCGTGTATTCAGAGCTACACCCTGACGAGGTGTAGCTCTGAATACACGAAAGGCCTTGGAATCGTTTTTCTTTTTCCTTGTGAGTTTGCAGCATATATATATATATACGAGGGTAATTCAATAAGTATCCGCACTTTTTATTTTCACAACTTTATTTTCACATCTGATAGATTATAAAACATCACTTCTCAACAGTCTCCCTGTTTCTCAATACACTTAGTCCAGCGATCTACAAGCTTCCTAATGCCATCACAAAAGAATGTTGTTTGCTGTGTGCGTAGCCAGTCATGCACCGCCTCCTTCAGGTCATCATCGCCTTGGAATCGCTGACCTCTCAAAGCGTCTTTTAGTCGTCCAAACAGGTAAAAATCCGAAGGTGCCAAGTCTGGAGTGTAGGCTGGATGGTCGAGAACTTCAAATTTAAGTCTTGAAGGCATTTTCTAGTCTGTGCAGCGGTATGAGGGCGCGCATTGTCGTGTAACAGAATAACACCTTCCGACAATCTCCCTCTCCGTTTTGTGCGAATTGCTTGCTTTAACTCATTCCGAAGCATGTCAGAATACGATGCACTTGTTACTGTAGTTCTACGCTCTAGATAATGTTCAAGAATAGGGCCTCGTGTATCCCAAAACAGTGTTAGCATAATTTTACCTGCTGACGGCTGCGCCTTGAACTTCCTTGCAACGGGAGATGTTGGGTGCTTCCATTGCATGCTTTGTCGTTTGCGTTCTGGTTCATAGTGATGGATCCAGGTTTCATCTCCAGTGATAATGCGCTCCAAAAAGTTCTCGACCATCCAGCCTACAGTCCGGACCTGGCACCTTCGGATTTTTACCTATTTGGACCACTAAACGACGCTTTGAGAAGTCAGCGATTCCAAGGCGATGATGACCTGAAGGAGGCGGTGCATGACTGGCTACGCACACAGCCAAAAACATTCTTTTGTGATGGCATTAGGAAGCTTGTAGATCGCTGAACTAAGTGTATTGAGAAACAGGGAGACTATGTTGAGAAGTGATTATATAATATATATATATATATATATATATATATATATATATATATATATATATATATATATACACGTGCTTTTTGGGATTCGTTAAGAAAAAAACGTAATCCCAGTTTTTTTTTAATGTTACTCAAATGTACTGTACAATAATATTATTTATTTGAAATATATAAATTTAAAATTGATTAAATCATTCAAATTTTTTTTTATCGTATTTTAGGATCATGTTAACCTTTAACATTGAATATTAAGAGTAATTTATTATTAGGGTTAAATTTTAAGAGACCTTACGAAGAACTTTCAAATTATATTCGAATATAATTCATTTATAAATGGTTAATCTTTTAACGACTGAAATTTTTGTTGGGTTAAGATCGTTAAATTATGAATGCGCGTATGTGAAACGTTACCAATTTGCAACAGTCGTCCATAAATGGCTAATAAAAATATCAAATAAGCAAAAATTTTTCAGTCATATCTTACGACGACATTAACTCCGGTTGATGATAATTAAAAGCAATTTATTATTTTAATTTATAACCTTAATTATATATTAACAGGTATTTCAATATGACCTTTCATGGTATGGTTGGTATTTTGAATATGGCATATTTTCCTTTTCCTTTTTCCTCCTAAATATTAAAAATGTAGAAGAGAGTTGAAAATATTAGGTATCCTCTAGGTCAGAGGTCACACAAGCCGGACTGTGGTCCCGATCAGGATCATCGACGAATTTTATAAAGATCACCGGAAATAAACCCATTTATTAATCATAGAATTACTTAAAAATATTGGTAAATTTTCTTATTTCGAAAGAAATATCGCAAAATTTTGTCTAATTTTTGTAAAGTTATTATTTAGTTTCATTCGGAAGATTAAAAGTGTTTATTGTAAGTTGATTTTGGTAAAATATTGTTAGTCATATTACGAAAACACTCCGAAGTAAAAAACAGTTGGGGAGGTGTGGGTAGTGTGGAAATGTGTGTAGCGGACCTTCGGTAGAATTACAGAAACACTTACGCGGACCGCGGAAAAAATTAATTGGTGACAACTACTCTACGTCCCTAGACCTAACATTAATTGATATAAAATCCTTTAAAATTATTACAGGCATGATGGGTATTTTTTTTTATACTTATTTTTATAATATTTAATTTTATTGACTATATACTTATCCAAATTTTTTATTTGAAATATAAAAGGAGGTGAAAGTAGTTAATAAACGTATGTTGTTACCGGTAGAAATAAGTTGAATTGAAATAAAGTCTATTTTATATCTTTAATTAAATTGTACAATAAAAAAGAGATATTTCTTTAATAACATCTAAAAAATAATTCATTGAAACTATATCTATTTTTTTACGTAAATCGATTTTGTTTCGCATAGAGCAAAACGCAATAAAAACAAAACAGTTGCGTTTTTGCGACACTATTATTCATGCAAAGGATTGACAAAAGTAAATAGACACCACGATGATTGTCTTCAACAGCAATACCAAAGCTCACCAATTGAATGCCAGAACGCGTGTCACCTTTACTTAACTCAAAGGGGAAATTCCACGAGTCTAAATATATTGAGTCAATAAACGTGTTATTATTTATTGACTTTTATTATCAAATAAAAAACTGTGGAAGAACCCAATGTGTCTCTTTACTTCTGTCAACCCCATATATACCTCGTAACCTCGTGGCAGTTCCATGCGTTGGTCTAACTCAGTAATGCACAAACCCTGGCGCGCGGGCCAAATATGTCCCCCACGGGTCTTTTCAGTGGCCCCACGGGTCTTTTCAATTCAATGAAAAAGTTAGAATATAAAAGTGACCCAATTTATGACTTAGATGGAAAGTAAGTAGGCTAATACATTTAGTTATTTTCTTCGCTTGGCCCTCACATCAAAAATGTTTGTGCACCACTGGTCTAACTTCACACGAAGGTCAAGCTGGTGGCCGGCCCCGCCTCTAGGTCTGGCTTAGTGGAGAAGCGAGTTGCTCTCTTGCGCTCTCCACCGCACATAGCCAGGTACACCCGGCTCATCTGGTACCATCCTGAGCCAGGATATATATATATTTTTTTTTTCGACACATTCTTATTTTTTTTCTGTTCAACTCTTCTTACGCAAGAGTTAATCGGTATTTTCAACCTTTCTTCAACTCTGGAACACTCTTCTTCAATCCATCTTTCGCATCTTTATAAACCTCCACTCTTTCAAATACAGAGTAACCAGGCATCTCAAAAACCTTGGACCTTGAGTTTGGCTATCTTCTTCCTCTAGGTGTGTGTGTGTGTGGGGGGGGTTGCGTTTCTGCGGGTATTCTCCCTTAGCCCCTCCTTCCTGTATAATATGTACAGGGCTATTCAAAATGATTCATCCGATTTCAACTGAGAATACTTCTGTACCTATCAACCGTGCATCAACTGGGCATACACCATATGAAAGAGGAAATCTCCAAGTTTTATAAGATCGCCGCGAGAGGGCTCCAAAGTCACGCCGTGGCCTAGCCTAGCAACAAACAGTCAGTGTGAAAATGGCGTCCGCACAGCAGAAGGCGTTTTGTGTGTTGCAGTTTTCGAGCTGTAAATCGGTAGGTCGCCGGATCTTACACCGTGCGACTTCTTCCTTTGGGGGTACGTTAAGGATACTGTGTACGTGCCACCGTTGCCCACATCTTTGGATGAGCTCCGAACTCGCATTGTTACTGCCATAGAGTCAGTGACAACGGACATGCTGGAGCGAGTATGGGAGGAATTCGACTATCGTGTCGACGTTGCTCGTGTAACTAGGGGAAGTCACATAGAGCATTTATGAGGTGAGAGACAAAATTTGGACAGTTTTCCTTTTGGTTGATGTATCACAAATCACTCTGTATTTGTAACATTAAAAAATATTCTCATTTGAAATCAGGTGAATCATTTTGAATAGCCCTGTACTATATATATATTCGAAATAAAAACAATCATTTAGTTTGTAACTTATTTACAAGACTTTATTTGGTAATAAATTCAGGTTTATAAATTGTACAGAAAACGTTTCCCGTTTCCATCCATAAAACAAATGATCGTATAAGAACCATTAAAGGAAATAATGTTCCTCTCTTTGAACTTTAACTGCATTAATAAATTACAATTTCTGAGAAAAGAAAAGAAAGTCTACGGAAAATTATATCCGTATTTCAAAAAGAGAAAATTTAAATGAAGTGTATATATATATATATATATATATATATATATTATATATATATATATATATATATATATAATATATATATATATATATATATATACACACGCATAAATTATATACGAAATGCTTTGATCTCTCGAAGAAAATAAAAAATAAAAAATATTAAAATTTTTATATCGACGTTTAATAACATTGTTTAATGCTTCGTAACGTTTAGTTAAAATTTTATACGACGTTCTTGCGCGCGTACAAGAACATAATTGATATAATTATGGTGTTAAATATGGTTTCATAAATCATCAAGTTTAACTACAGATAAGAGAAATTAAAATAATAGCTTAGAATGTGTTCAAATTATAACAATCATATTTTCAGATATTCAAATATTAAATTGGTTTACGATTAAAGTCAATATATAACCTTATGTTACTATTTTATACCTACGTGTACTAACAGCCAAGATCCTATGATACGCAGAACCTCTGGCTTAACGTGGGATCTGAACTATTATTATATGAGGCCCTCCTAGGAAGAAATGGATAAGCGACAAAAGTAAAAAACGACCAAAAACGCGGTTAAAGTTGTACCAAATTTGAAAGTGACATAACTTCTAAAGTTAAAAAGTTAAAAAGTTATGTCACCTTCAAATTGATACAACTTTTAACTGCGGTTTCAGGGTTTCTTTACTTTTGTCGCTTAGCCACTTCTTCCGAGGATGGCCTCATATACTCAGAAGTCGAACGATGCCAGGACCTTACCACTAACAGCCCAACGCTTGACCAGTAGAATACCCTGTGTTTATATCTGTCCATCTACTTATCTTATTTCAGTTTTAGTTTCAAGAGAACTTCCATTAATTTTGCCAAATGATATATTTGGTCAACAGCTAACTTAAGTTAACCTAATTTAATCTAACCAAACCTAACTTTAATTATTTTAACCCAACGGAATTTATATGAAATCTACAGTGAGAGAAGCTAAATTCCATATTTATTACAACAAATCATTTGCATATACGCCAACGCCCGTGATGGCTCAGCGGATAACACCGATTCCCTTATACGAAGTAAACACACCGAGATCGGGGGTTCGACTCCAGATATGGCTGGTAATAATAATAATAATTCATGAGTATGCGCTGTGCCAGGTTCTTCCCCTTCTGCCTAATACTAACAATAATAATAATAATTTTATTGTTCTTTCCTACATTAATAAGGCATACAAAAGGTATACAGAGAGTGACATCATAATAACATATCTCTCTCTCTCTCTCTCTCTCTCTCTCTCTCTCAATTTCGGAACAAGGAGATTGTGCTCTCTCTGTACAATTCCCTGGTTCGGCCGCACCTGGAGTATGCAGTGCAGTTCTGGTCGCCCACCCTCAGGAAAGATATTGAGAGGCTGGAGCGAGTGTGGGCGAGGGCAACAAAGTTAATTCCTTCCGTTAGGCATATGGGCTACAATCGACGCTTACGCGCCCTGAACTTGTTTTCGCTGGAAACACGGAGGCTGCGCAGTCAACTCATCGAGGTTTTCAAGCTCTTAAGCGGGTTCAACGATGTCGATTTTAGAAACATGTTTAGTTTAAATGATAACCCAACTCGCAACAATGGTTGGAAGTTGAATTTGAAACGGTTTAGGACTAGTATGTGTGGGAATTACTTTACGTACCGTATAAAATCTGTGACACGTGGAACAGGTTACCTTCAGAAGTTGTGAACAGTTCCTCTGTGGATCACTTCAAGAAAAGGTTAGACCAAATCTTGCACACTATTTGAAGGTGTAGAAAATTTTCCCTGGCACCTGTTGCCATTAGTACCTCCTCGGTATGGGCCGCAAGGCCTTCTGAGGTACTTCTTTTCCTTGTAACTCTTGTAACTCTCTCTCTCTCTCTCTCTCTCTCTCTCTCTCTATCTCTCTCTCTCTCTCTCTCTCTCTCTCTCTCTCTATATATATATATATATATATATATATATATATAATAGTGAATGCATTCGTAAGAATAGGTAGCGTAATAAAATAGACAATATAAAACAATAGCAACAGTAACAACAACAATAATAATAATAATATCAATATTACAATTTATTATTGTTTTTGTACGATTTGATGTGCACATCAGTTGCTACAGGAAGCATACATACGTACATACATAACATATACACACACACACACACACACTCACACATATATATATACACACACACATGCACATACACAACATACATACATACATGTGTTCACACACACACGCGCAGGTACATGCATGTATATCCATAAATACGCACCCACGTATATATATATATATATATATATATACAGGGTGTCCCGTAAGTCTGGACCCATAGGAAAAATAATAAAATTACAAAATAGTCCAAAAATTTATTTATAATATATTTTTTTATTATTTTTATTATTATTTTTATATTTTTTTATTATGATCTTACTCCGCTGGAGTTTTATTTGTGGGGCCACTTGAAAGCCAAAGTGTACGAGGTCAAACTTCAGAACATTTTCCACCTTAAAGCACGCATTGTGGAGGCGTGTCAAGAAATTTCTGCGACTGTGATTCAGAAAGTGCTGTCGCAGTGGAGATTACGTCTTCAACTATGTGTGCGACACAACGGCGGACACTTTGAACAGATTATGTAATAAATTTTTGGACTATTTTGTAATTTATTATTTTTCCCTATGGGTCCAGACTTACGGGACACCCTGTATATATATATATATATATATATATATATATATATATATGCCCGTTATGCTTTCGGGTGAAATGGTATAGTAATGCTGTCATACATTCACATAACAAAGTAATGCCATTAACAAGCAAATTTTATGCCTTGTAATTGTTACTAATTATTACTAACTTCTAATAATAATAATAATAATGAATAATTATAATAATTATAATAATTATACAGAGGGTTGACACATATAAGCAGAAACCTTTGTGTTTTCCTAAAAAAAGTTTCTAATTTGATTATAAACGTCAATAAATAACAACAAACTTATTGAATCAATAAATACAAAGGGGAAAAGAACGTGATTTTAAATATATTGGTTCGATTCATTCCTTATTATTTATTGACGGTTTTGATCAAATCAACAAATTTGTTTTAAAAAAAAAAAAAGTGTCTATTCACTTTTGTCAGCCCTCTGTGTGTTTATAAATATTTATATTCACTCCTTTGAAACGATCGTAATTTTAACTAGTTTTGATAAACTTCTCACGTGTACAAAAAAAGGAAAGTAAAGAAGCGAAACGCATTTGTTTTACGTCATGCGTGTACGTTTGTGTCGTTTGTGTTCTGAATTCGAATCCCGGCGGATCGGTTTGGACATCAGATTTCAACCATTAAGGGGCATCTTTTGTCTTCCTAGGTCGGGTATGGATACAAAAATGTAATGATGGGGTTGCTTAACCTCCTTCGCAACGTCCAAGGTCGCATGACGAAGGGGACCTACAGATTTACGTGGGATCCAACCACGGGTCGCTACATTGCTGAACTTTGCTGATTAACGGGAGGCGGTATTACGACACTGCTATGACGTAGCCCTTATGGATGCAACGTACAGTTGTAGGTTCCCTCCGCCGTATGATGTTACGAGGCGGGATAATTTGTAAATTGCGAAAGGGTTTATTACCATTATTATTATTATTATTATAGTGTGTGTGTGTGTGTGTGTGTGTGTGTGTGAGAGAGAGAGAGAGCGCAGATTTGTATATATAAAACAATAGCTATAAATGTCAACTTTTTTTTTACCCTTATTGTTGCTAAGACCATATGTAAAGGATATAAATTTAAAATATAATAACTTTACTGTCATTAAAGACCACATAACAATTTAAAAGTCTTCAAAGTAAATTCTCCACATCGTATGTATATATAAAGTGAAAATTATATATATATATATATATATATACTGGTCTTAAGTCCAAGGACACCTCCCGATTTAATGGAAGAGTTACTCTAACAAGAATTATATTAAATGAAGAGGGAGGAAAATATTTTTAGAAAAATGTGTTTTTATATAAAAATAATATATTACGAATTAAATTTGTACAAAACAAGAATATATAATCAATATTTTGTATATTCGCTCTTCGCCTTAATAATGTCAAATGACCCAAAACACAGAGACGAAATGAACGAGAGCTAGCTGACAAAAATAAAAAAAAAAAAGCTAAAAATTTTGGAGTGACTATCTCAAAGCCCTGACGTTAATCTCACGAGACACAAATGAAAATATCCGAAAACAAATATAGCTAAGGAAGAAAAAAAACAAGAAACGTAAAGTCATTATGGAGGGTTCTACGAAGGATTTGTAGCTAAATTCCTGAAGATTATTTAGAAAAACGTGTCTCGTCGGTGCCAAATAGATGTTCCGATATTATTAAGGGGAAGAGCGACTATTCAAAATATTGATTATATAGTTTTGTTTTGCGCAAATTTAACTCGTGACATATTATTTTTATAGAAAAACATTTCCAAAAATGTTTTTTTCTTCACCCTGTATAATTCTTACTAGATTAATATTTACATTACATTCGAATGTGTTCTCAGACTTATGACCAGTACTATATATATGTGTGTGTGTGTGTGTGGTGTGTGTGTGTGTGTGTGTGTGTGTGTGTGTGACATAGGTGGGAAAATAACGAACGATGAGCGAATGAAGTTGGTTTTGATGTACGCAAGAGAAGGAAGCACATACCGAAGTGTCGCAAACGAATTTAATGAGCAAAACGAAGGGAGAAAAAACATTGGCTTCTCAACTGTTAGAAAAGTGGATGGGCAATTTAAAGCCACAGGGAGTATTCTTGACCAACCCCGTACTGGTCGGCGAAGAACCTCACGAATGATGTGACTGCAATAATGGTACTGTATAATTTGTTTAACATCCCGAAGAAGTCAACCCGAAGGTTATCCAGAGAGATGGTCGGGTCGTGTCGAGAACGTCTTTCTCCTGTTATGTTGAAACGTGTGAGGATGTCACTTACAAGAAGATTTGAAAAGCGTATTGAGGTTAATGGGTCTCAGTATATATTTAACCTAAAATACTATTTATATTATCTCAGGTTGCGTTAATTAATATAAATGAGAAGAAAAAAAGAGGACTTAATTTATATAAATTAATTTTAAAATCAAAGGTAAGATCATCAACACTGGCACTGTGGCACCCCAATCCTTTGATCTTTCCGGGCCATCAAATATGATCGTCCAAACATATTAAAACAGATCTCAAAGTAAAAAGAAAGCTCAGAAAACGCAAACAAATTAATATAAGGTTTATTCAATATGACATTGGCACTTTGATGCCACATGACGTCATAACGCTGTCGACGAATGCCAAGTGTCAACTTATATTTCTACTCGAATTTACCCAGAGATGCCAAGTTACATTAAATTTATTGAGTTTGGCATTTAGATTCATGGGAAAAAGCCCTTTTTGATGTATAAATGTTAGGTGAAAATCCCGCACCTAAAGTTCTATATAGGTTTTTGATATTCTCATACATATACTGTATATACAGGGTGGCGCAAACGTCGCGCATCATAGGAATGAATCGGTACAGAATTTAAATTCTGTACCGATTCATCGATTTGTTGTATCTGGTATTCCAGACATTAAAACCAAGCTCACCCTCTCGTCTATTGTTAATTTCGCAGCCATCCCCTACCAAAAGAAAAAAATAATATATTATAATCAACACTGAAAATTCCTATGAAGCGCGACTTTCTGCCACCCTGTATATATATATATATATATGAGCAGTAGTGGTTAAAAACATTCAAAGTACATGGTTTATCATCTGAAAACCAATCGAAATGAGTAATTCAATCATGCAGTGATTGTACTACAACCGTGATTATATTTCTGGTAACCAATTTAAATGGTTGGTCGAATTAATCAAATTTTGATTGGCTATCATATAATATGTTTGCTTGAACGAAATACTGTCTCGATTTACTGTGTGTGTGTGTGTGTGTGTGTATATATATATATATATATATAATATATATACAGATCCTTGTTCTTTACTGTAAGTAGTGAAACTAAACTGATGTAAATTAAAATAAAATGATGGTGCTTATAAAATGTGGCATAAAGTTAAAAATCAAAAACCTCTTGAGTGTAAACATGCAATTTATTTATTTTAAATTCATTCGGTATGCTTTGATCTTTTTTATAAACTCACTCACTCTATCTATCTATCTATCTACACACACACACACACACACACACACACATATATATGGGATGATGATGTATTTTCATTTATACACGCCTAAACGGCTAGGGAAATCTGAACTAAATTTAGTATACACGTTAAGGGAGAACCAGGGAAGGTTTAAGTAACACATCCACCTCTCTCAGCCTCCTCCCAGGTTGTGTTTCGGGGATTTTGCTGCGCAGAGTGTAACGGACATTCTAGTATATATATATATACACACACCATCGCACTCTCCTTGATAATAGAGTTAAATTAATTTTAGATGTACAATCATGTATTCATAAAGTAAAGTAGCGATGGAGAGAGAGAGAGAGAGAGAGAGAGAGAGAGAGAGAGAGAGAGAGACGTAAATAAACTCCAGTAAATAAATATCTTTCATTTGTGTTCCTGTTTATGTTTTAAAATGAAAATTGGAAGATTTTAATTATGTCATAATTTGTGTTTTATTCATTACCTGGAACAGGATAAGAGCAATTAGACACGAAAAACGCTATTTCTGCCCTCCTCGCATCTAACTCTACCTTGATTTGGTTTTGATAACGAAATGAATAAAGATTTTACACACAACCATCTCCATATAAGCGAGGTACTTCCTTTCTAAGGTACCTTGTTGAGGTACCTCCTGTTTTTAGCTGCATATAACTAAACCAAATTTAACCTCACCTAATCTTAGTGTCATCGAACTGAGAAGGGCGTCTTAAATGTTTCGGAAGCAACTGAGTGCTAGAAGGGTGGTTTCTGTTAAGTCACTAAATAGTGAGGTACTCGCTAATATAACTAAACCTATCCTAATCTAAAGTAGTTTAACCTAACCTAATCAGGACTAACATAACTTTTCTCTGACAATAAAAATGTTTTTAGATTTTTATATAATTTTTAATGTTTTGATGTACCAAAGATGAATCTGTACAGATTCATCGATTTGTTGTACTTGGTATTCCATACATTAAAACCAAGCTCACCCTCTCGTCTATTGTTAATTTTGCAGCCATCCCCTACCTAAAAGAAAAAATAATATATTATAGTCAACACTAAAAATTCCTATGATGTGCGACTTTTGCGCCACCCTGTACATATATATATATTGTATATATGAAAGAACTGCCCCCACCAGGGTTCGAACTCACCACGTCTTCAGTAGAAGGTGAGGGAGCTAGCCACTACACTACGACGGGATAAAACTTAACACAACCTATCATTATATTCAAACAACTTAGGAAATATTACTAATGCTTTCGCGTTCAGAGGCATTTTACGTGTTAACCCTCCCGCACTCGATGTAATGACCAGCAATGCATTCAAATTATCTCATGCAACGCTGAGCTACCATAAATGGAATATCATGCATAAACACGCACGATATATATATATATATATATATATATATATATATATATATATATATATATACACACCTTGGTTAACCTCGGTTTTTGCTTCCGCCAGAATTGTTTATTCTGACGTGGGTCAAGCTTGTTGCTCCACCTTATACATATATATATAAGAAAACAATCTCGAAGCCTGTGTGCTAAAGCGAATATGACCATAAGGAACTTTCGTTTCTGTACAAGTGAAGCTAAAGACACACTCTTTCGTACTTTCTGCAGTAATATATACGGTCAGCAACTCTGGGTGAATTATAAAAAAGGTTCTGGCAGAACCTAAATTTGCTGTACAACAGGTCGTTTAGACTCTTACATAAATTACCCCGAGATGCTCAGCTTCGCAAATGTTTGCATCCCGCAATGTTCCGAGCTTCCCGGAGGTAACAAGACGTGCTCAACACAGTCTAATGCAAAGAATTAAAAAAATCAACCAACCCGATCATCCAAGCTATCCATGAGTCCTGCCATTTATCCTCTAAGCTATGGACTTTTTGGTACGAAAACGTCTGTCTGTAGCTCCACTTAACTTCGACAGTGCAGTATTATTTCTAATCAATTGTATATATTTTTATCCTTAGTGTATGAACTGTCATTGTATTAATAATATTTGTCATATGGACTATAGTCTGCCAATAAACCTTTTCATTTTCATTTCATTTTCATTTTCATATATATATATATATATATATATATATATATATAACCCAAGATTTAAGTATTAAGTATTGTAGAAGATGTGAAAACGAAGCTACTAAATTTTGTTCTTTACGAAATAATTATAAGTTAATTTAATTTAAATAAAACGAGTAAATTCTTATTAACGTTAAAAACAATGAAATTAATTACCCTATTAATTATTAACAACATAAAATGTAAAAGAGGATACCACAATTCATTACTATTTTCCTATAAAATTAGATATAAATATATGAACTATGTTAATGACCTCCAGTACGTGTCTACAGTATAAGTTACGACCTCCAATCTTTCAAACGCGCGGTGTTCGGATATTTAGAAAACTTTGGACCTTGATTTTGGCG
The DNA here is from genome assembly GCA_023014485.1 of Bathynomus jamesi. NCBI lineage: Eukaryota > Metazoa > Arthropoda > Malacostraca > Isopoda > Cirolanidae > Bathynomus > Bathynomus jamesi. The sequence goes on along the minus strand of JAJOZX010002615.1, from coordinate 161,883 downwards.
CTCTTCCTTCCTCAAAGAGGGAGGTGGGAGGCGTTTTAATGGGCATTCGCCCTTGGATCCTCCTTCCTGCATAAGAAAACTGCATTCAATTGTACGTATTGTGCGTGTTTGACTCAGCCTATATACAGGGTGTCCACAATGGCTTATGAAATTTGATTGAATTTTACATTTTCTACGAGTTACGGTATATTTTACCATTGTTTTAATTATAAATAAACTATAATTTCACTATAATTTTGTATAAGTTATACTGGGCCCCATGACACAAAGTCGGGTCGAGGGATACATTTATCCAAGGGGACACACTATAGGAACTCCCGTTCTATAGAAATTAGGACGAGGGCCCGATAAAAACAATACCTTTGTCAAATTCTGAAGATTTAGAATTAGAATTTACTCTTAACATTGGCTTTGTACGTTTTCCGTTACATATGACGAAGAAATTCATCTATGTCTCGTGGTTGTCACAAAGACATTAATGAAATAAAGCCTTTTTCACTCTCTCTCAACGATGTTCAACTGGTTTTTTCCTTCATTTCTGAAGTCTTTAATTAAGTGACAAACGTTCCACTGGAAGAAAGTTGAAAAGTTGACCGTGAAGAGGTTAAGAATGACTTCAAAAGTAACCGTAATTAAAGTAAATGATAATACTCTAATGTAGGGTCTTTCTAAAGTCGCGAAACTCTATATACACACACACACACACACACATTGGGTTATATATTTGGAATTGCTTAACCTCCTTCTTGACAGCAAAGGTCATGTGATGAAGGGGACCTACAGATTTACATGGAATTCGAATCATCTCTGAATCATTACATTATCTGGACGTAGAGGACGATCACCCATCCAACTACTCGGCAAACCCATCGTCGCTTAACCTCGCTGATCAAACGGGAAGCAGTGTTGCGACGTGGTCAGAACTTAGTACAACATAACTCAAAGTTCGTGCTATATTATATGACGCCCTTCTCGGAAGAAGTGGCTAAACGACAAAAGTAAAAAACCCAGAAAACCCCAGTAAAAGTTGTGCCAAATTTGAAAGTGCCATAGCTAGCTTTCGAACTTTTAAGGATATTTCGTAGAAATATCTTCAAAAGTTGTTACTTTCAAATTTGGTACAACTTTTAATTGCGTTTCCTGTCGAGTTTTACTTTTGTCGCTTAGCCATTTCTTCCTCGAAGGGCCTCATATGATATAGCACGAACTTTGAGTTATGTTGTACTAACTTCTGACCTATACGGATGAGAACTTAGTAATTAATGGAACGTTGGTAATTATGAATAGTTTGAGACTCTATTTAATAATTTAATATTTAAAATATACTTAAAATCACAATTTATTTAATTAAAACGTTATTATTTTGAACATTTTAGACTACTTTATCTTTAACGAAATCAGAAAAATATTTCTGATCATTGACGAGACTCGCTTTCTTTCTCATCATTTACTTTATATATATATATATATATATATAATATATATATATATAGTGTGATTACAAATGATTTTCCCGGTTTAAACATTTATTATGAAAAAACTAACAAAGCTACAGCGAAAAGCAAGATATGCAAATAAAGAAGAACTCAAAACGTTTTATTTACAAGCTATTGAGTTCATATAGCTCCTTTTGTGGCTCTGTTGACATCAAAGCGTATTCTGTTTCCCTCCTACATTTTGTAGCATATCATACTAAACTTTTCTAAAAGCCTCGCGTATCCTTTCCTTCAAATGTTCCAAAGTTGTTGCCATTAGTGGAACAAAAACTTTATTTTGACATAGACCCAGAGGAAAGTCAAGGCGGGGTTAGATCGGGAGAACGAGCCGGCCAAGCAATGGATTCCTCACACCCGATCCAATGATCAGGCAATTGCTCATTCAGGAACGATTTAACCTCAAAATGAGCCAAAAAAGAAGCTCATATTAAACTTCAATAGTTTGTAAATAAAACTGTTGAGTTTTTCTTTATTTGTATACCTTGCGTTTCGCTGTAGCTTTGTTAGTTTTTCATAATAAATGTTTAAAATCGGGAAGATAATTTGTAATCACCCTGTACATTGTCATTAATAAATATACTTCAAGCATTTATGTCAGAAAAGTTCTTCTCAGATACATATTATACGTGTAAACTCTCTCGAGAGAGAGAGAGAGAGAGAGAGAGAGAGAGAGAGAGAGAGAGAGAGACCCAAATCAAAACCTCTCTCTCTGTGTGTGGTGTGTGTGTGTGTGTGTGTGTGTGTGTTATAAAGAAACCCCTTAAATGCATGACAATCTATGCCTGTTCGTGTTTTCCACACATCTTTCTTCTTATCTTTTCGTACATTATTCTCGCCTGCACACACACACACACACACACACACACACACAAAAAAAAGAATGGTAATAATACTGAAACGAACGAACATGCATGGAACGTGTTGTCGATACAAAGAGAATTCTGCTCCTTCATGATTCATATCTCCTCTAACCATTTATCGTTGTCAAACAGTGTCAACTAAGGGCGTTTTCGGCGTATCCTAATTACAATATGCACCTTGTACAGTTGTACAATTTTACAGTTGAACAATAATGGGTATGGGAACGAATGTGTTTCTCTCTCTCTCTCTCTCTCTCTCTCAGGTGCTGGCCTGGATAGTGTTCGATGTACCGCGACAGTCGTTGCCGATAGAATAGACAAACTGAGCGCGTTTAAGGCTCCTAGGCCAGACCAGTTTCTCCCCAGAGTGTTGCGGGAGGTGTGCGACCAGGTGGCTCCCCACCTGGCTACAGTCTTCAACAAATCGTTGAAGACGGGCCAGGTGCCTGGTGACTGGAGGGAAGCCAACGTGACTCCTATCTTTAAGAAAGGGGATAACCAAAGTCCAGGAAACTATCGTCCCATTAGTCTCACTTCAGTTGTAGGTAAATTATTAGAGGGGATAATAGCGGATAGGATCGTTGACCATTTGGATTCCTACAAGCTGCTTGGGGACTCCCAACATGGGTTTAGACGGCATAGGTCGTGTTTCACCAACTTGCTCGAGTTTTTCCACGTCATGTTGAGTGAGCATGATAAGAGTAGGGCGATTGATATACTTTATCTCGACTTTCAGAAAGCCTTTGATAAGGTACCTCACTGCCGGCTAATGGCGAAAGTGCGCGCGCTGGGTATCGGTGGGGAAGAGGTAGGTGGACAGAAAACTGGCTGAAGAATAGTCGGCAGAGGGTTGTAATTAAAGGGGATAGTTCGGGTTGGGCCTCGGTCACTAGTGCGGTTCCTCAGGGTTCCGTTTTGGGGACACTGTTGTTTATCATTTACATAAATGATATCGACGGTGATGATATCGACGGTGGCATCGTCAGTAGGATCGCCAAATTCGCTGATGACACCAAGCTTGGGGCCAATGTTGGGACGCCGAAGCGATTGAGCAACTGCGTGCGGACCAGGTAGAATAGGAGAGAGGTCGGAAAAATGGCAAATGCCGTTTAACTTGGGTAAATGCAAGGTGATGCATATTGGCTACGCTAATCCCAAGTCGGACCACTCGATGTTGGGGGAGTAATATCGAGGCGACTGATTTGGAAACGGACTTGGGTGTGCTAATTAGCAGCGACCTTAAGTTTACGAAACAGTGCGTAGAGGTGGAAAAGAAAGCCCAGAAGCTGTTGGGTTATATCAGGAGGCAATTTCAGTTTCGGAACAAGGAGATTGTGCTCTCTCTGTACAATTCCCTGGTTCGGCCGCACCTGGAGTATGCTGTGCAGTTCTGGTCGCCCACCCTCAGGAAAGATATTGAGAGGCTGGAGCGAGTGCGGGCAAGGGCCACAAAGTTAATCCCTTCCGTTTGGCATATGGGCTACAATCGACGCATACGCGCCCTGAACTTGTTTTCGCTGGAAACTCGGAGGTTGCGCGGTCAACTCATCGAGGTTTTCAAGCTGTTACGCGGGTTCAACGATGTTGATTTTAGAAACATGTTTAGTTTAAATGATAACCCAACTCGCAACAATGGTTGGAAGTTGGATTTGAAACGGTTTAAGACTAGTGTGTGTGGGAATTACTTTACTTATAAGATCTGTGACACGTGGAACAGGTTACCTTCAGAAATTGTGAACAGTTCCTCTGTGGATCATCTTAAGAAAAGGTTAGACCAAATCTTGCACACTATTTGAGGGTGCAGGAAATCTTCACTGGCACCCGTTGCCATTGGTACCTCCTCGGTATGGGCCGCAAGGCCTTTTGAGGTACTCCTTTCCCTTGTAACTCCTTGTAACTCCTTGCAATATATATATATATATATTGCACACTCCAAATGTAACAATTTATTATGAAACAAAATAAAAAAAATTTCATGAAACAAAACCCTTCTGTAAAAAAAAAAAAAAAAAAAAAAAAATTTGCAATTTACATAATACTCCATATATTTTTACATAAAGGGGAAAGGGGCAAAAACTCCCACACCCCCTGACTCAAACCCTCCTACCCCCCACCCCCACCCCAAAAAAGAAAAAAAAATATGTTCACTAAAAATGAGAGACAATAAAAGCTTTTCGAGTATGAGAATTCAATTGCTGTTCCGGTAATAAAGCGTTTACACATCATTTTTGGAGGAAAAAAAAACTGAGAAAATAAAGTATTTTGATGCACTTTTTTAAATAAAAAAAAATTATATTTAAAAATGAAAAACGAAATCAACGATACATTTTTTTTTTTTTTTTTTTTACAAACTTTATTGTTGTCGTTTTGAATTTTAAAATTGGTTGCTTATAAAATGACAATAGGATAAAATTGAGACTTTTCTTGGAGAATATATATATATACAGGGTGAGTCAAAAGTAGCGCCCGATTTCTGTTTTTTGGCTGTCAGATTGTACATCGATCACGAGGAGGGCACTTTGAAATTGCAAGTAAAACAGCTTGGTACAGTTCCGTAATAATTTTCCCCCGAATAAATGGTAAGATAAACATGTCATTCATTTATTTCTACCTTCTTGTACACTGTAATACAAATGGCAAACAAACAATCAACTGACAGAAATCGGGCGCTACTTCTGACTCACCCTGTATATACAGGGTGGTGCAAAAGTCAGGACACATAGAAGCTATGCCAATGCAATATATATATATATATTGAAAATGCATAATTCCTGTGTCCTGACTTTTGTGCCACGGCATTATCTATTTGCATATTTCAAATAAAACCGATTAAAAATAAAATACAATTATATTTCTCTTAATGGTTATTGAACCAAATACCTTTCATACCCACATTTTGGTCGTAACCATACTTTCATACTTACTGTGCATTTGTAGCCGAGTAGTATTTTCTGTATCCTGTGTCATCTCCAAGTCCGTACAGACCGGCTATAGAGGCCATTGCTGAGCCTCTCTAGCCAGTGTACCGCGGCGAGTTCGGATATAAAGTACTAAAGAGATGACGTACTTGTGAGTAATTTCTCTTCTTGCATTGGGTTTAACCGATATCTCGATGTTGCTGCTGCTCAACAGGGATAAATGAATCCAAATGATCGATGTACTAGGGCTTGGCTCCAAAGTTTATGGACTTCGTACATATATTCCGTTTGTGAAGAAGATTGGTTTCGAGTACTGTTTCATGAGTTTAGTACAGTGTACTAAGTTCAGTACTAGAATTAGGTTTGGTATCACGAATTCAGTACCCCGTTGTTAAAAAAAGATGTTTTATAAAGCCATAATGGCTATCCTCCGGCCATGGCCTTGCGGGACCTTTCCTCCTTGTCGGCTTTAAGCCGGGTCTCTCGCAAGGCCTTGCTGTGAGGAGCCAATTGCCAAAAGGTCAAAATGTTTCTCTTACATCGTAATCCGCGTTAATCTTCACGCGAATCTATTATAATAAGGTTCATTATTACGCGGTAGTTCATCACCTAAAGATATTGAGAAACACTTTATCTATTTATTTATTTTTTAAATCTTTTCACTGGTAAAAAACACACCTTGAAACACTCCAGTGATAAACCGCGAACCATAAGATACAGTGTTTACAGTGTTACTTCATATTAGTTTACTAAGGTGTAGAGAGATTATACGTGGTGTATGACACACACACACACACACACACACACACACACACACACACACACACACACACACACACACAGTGCTTTCAGTTGCTTGAAGTCTCATCAAGTTTCGTTCGTACTTAAGAGTTATTTCATTCATTACGTTATTAAACAAATAATATTTACCTTCAGGCAACAGAAATAATAAGTGTACTTGTACCTCTCTTCTCCTTCTTTGAGCATCATTGTCTCTGAGAGGAACACTTAAGGAATGAGAGAAAAATAAATATGGAACTATGTTGTCATTTGTTACGCTTAAGTCTATCGTTCACGAACATAAGATAAACGCAGTCGTACACAGCAGTAATATTGTCGTAATTTTTTAATGTACTCGTATGTACAGTTACGAAAAAAATTCGCCTAAAAACATAAAGTTTCTAAAAAGTACAAAAAATTACTAATCAGTAATGACCGGGTTGGGTTTGGTTTTTGAAGTTTTATTCCTGTTACCAAAAAAAGAACAAAATGACCAAAATAAAAAATATTACCAATTAGTATCTTGTGCTTTTCTGAAAATGTTGTTTTTGGGCGAATTTTCTTCCGAGACTATATCTTTAAACACATATTATACCTGTAGCATATGTTGTTACGATATATACAGGATGGCGCAAAAGTCGCGCATCATAGGAATTTTCAGTGTTGACTATAATATTTTTTTTTTCTTTTTGGTAGGGGATGGCTGCGAAATTAACAATAGACGAGAGGGTGAGCTTGGTTTTAATGTATGGAATACCAGGTACTATAAATCGATGAATCGGTACAGAATTTAAATTCTGTACAGATTCAGCGATTTGTAGTAATTACC
>JAJOZX010002615.1:67500-150000 GCA_023014485.1 Bathynomus jamesi | reverse complement strand
CTGCATGACGTCGTAACTTTAATTGAGACTTAAAAGGAAACAAAAGAGCGAGAAAGTCTTTCTTAAATATACTGCAGCAATTATACGCTTTATTTTATCCTCTTTAATACACTGAAGAAAGTAAAGTTTGTAAAGCATTCAAGTCGAAGTACCAAAGTGCACTTTTTGTAACTTTTTTGTTCCAAGTAATAAAGAGTTCCTAACATTGACCGTATAGATTCCCTTTTTGGTGTATATATAATATATATATATATATATATATATACGGTGTCCCGTGTTCTGGAATTTCATTGATGAGCTTTGCCATTTGTTCTTGAGGACAGCGAAGGCGACCAATCAAATATAATCAATCATGAGGTGTACAATAATTATTATTAAACACAGGTTTTTAATTTGGAAAGTACTGTTAATAATTAAACCAAATTCAACAATATATTTTTTAGTTTAAGAAATTTTTGATATATATATATATATATATATATATATATCTTTTAGATGTTCCTTGCTGATATATATATATATATATATATATATATATATATATATATATATGGGATAGAACTCAGAATCTTTTATGTTTACATACAGACCATGCATGGAACAAGGATCTCTTTTGTGAAAATTAAATCCACTATAGTTCGAATAAGTAATGGTAAATGACAAATACTATAGTTTTTCTTTTTCATGATGTTAGCCCAACATGGGCAACGGGTCACTCGCAAAGGGGCCCTAAAATATAGCTTTCCTTACCAGCTATCTGCGAAACAGATAGGATCTAGCTTTGGGACAGGATCTAGGGTTTACAGCTACACCTAGCCTACTATATTCAGAACCTCAATATACTCAAGAAACTCGTTGCATTCACGTCGAATTGAATACATCAAAGAAAAAGGAGTAACTATTGTATTTTCAGCCAAAAACCAAAACTTAAACCTCAACTGGCAGAATTGAGCTTCCATATTTTAAAGCACTTAACATGTCCGTTTTTTGCGTATATCGTGGTTCTGAATACAGTAGGTTAGGTGTAGCTGTAAACCCTAGATCCTCTCCCAAAACTGGATCCTATCTGCTTGGCAGATAGCTGGTGAGGGAAGTTATATTTTAGGGCCTCTTTGCGAGTGACCCGTTGCCCACGTCGGGCTAACATCATGAAAAAAGAAAAACTATAGTATTTATCATTTACCATTACTTATTCGGACTATAGTGAATTTAATTTTCCCAGAAGAGATCCTTGGTCCATGCACGGTCTGTGTGTAAAATATATATATATATATATATATATATATATATTTCTGTTCCGTTTTAATTTGACCTTTAATTGCTTCATTTCTTGTTTATCTACAATTTACTTTGTTTAAACTGAAACCAAAAATCAAAACAATTGAAAAAAAATACTTATAAATTCTTAATTTTTCTAAATTAATTTTTTATTAAAAAAAATAAAACGATAACAATTAATTTTGCTTTAGAAAAAAAAATTAAAAGTGATTAAATTTTGTAATATTTAATAATTAAATTTTATCTTTTGCAGTTATTAGTTTTATTATTGGTATTTCTTGATTATTTTTTTTTATTTATCAATATATTGACTATATATATATATATATATATATATATATATATATATATGATGTGAGCAAGGAAGTTTCATCGCATTTAAAAAATGGAGTAATAGCCTGATTAATGTCTCTATGTGTCTCTCGTTATCCTTTTCCCTGTGGTTGTTTGTATATATATATATATATATATATATATATATATATATATATATATATATATATATATATATATATATATGGAAGAACGGCTGTACTTATAACTTCAGTCATTATTCAAATAAAGTTTGGTCAAACGAACGAAACATTATAATTATGGTAAAATAAAAAATAAAAAAATAACTGCAAAAAATCAAACATGTTAATTCGTGAAATAAACTCGTTTTAGGAGTAAAAAAAGGAAACTCGAATTTTAACACGAGTTCAAAAAATAAGTTCAACTTTTAAATTTATTTGGAGAATTTTTTTCCTTTTCTATAATTGTAAATAATGAACGGGTTTTTTTCTACTCTAATTTCTTTACGAAAAAATTAGTTTACCGTTGGTGAACTTATTTGAAAAGGTAATCTCACGGGATCACGTGCATGTGAAGGAATCTCTCTCTCTCTCTCTCTCTCTCTCTCTCATACACACACACACGACGCGTACGTAGGTGTATATAAAGAATTATGACTAAAAAGGGAAGGGAAGAGATAGATGGTAGATAAATAGGTAGAAAGAGAGAGAGAGAGAGAGAGAGAAATTGGTGTATATGGAGTACTGTAGACAGAATAAAACAGGTTTAAGTACTTGTTACGTGAATGGCATATTCATTTTCATTATCTCCGAATAATATTTTCGTTTCTTTACATAATACGTAAGTCCGCAACTCCCTACGGTCTCATATTATGTTACTTAGGCAATAGTATTCCAAATAACTAATTATTTTTCACGTCGCAAATCCACACATTTTAATTTATAACATTTAAAGTATGGTACTGAACTTGCAAAAACCTTCTGTAGAGTGCCACTCTTAAGTAATTTATCTAAACACTTTCGTATCCATCGTTAGAGTATATTTCTCGCGCACTCACGAATATATATACACGCACACATATATATATATATATATATATATATATATTATAATAATGTTCTGATATAAGCAAGATGTAAGGATAACTTCATTTTGTTGTTATAAAATCGATGGTATAGCATTTGATTATAAATATTTCATGGATTTCTTTATATAAACCAGAACTATATATTGATCACAAAGAGTTTCCTCAAGTCGTAAATCTCTCACACACGTACAAACACGGAACGTAATGCCACAGTATCACTTGTGGTGCCCTTGTGTGCCAACTGGGAATCATTATTAACCCAGCCACCTTTCGGGATAGTATAATATTCACTGATTAAAACCATTTTCAAGTACATCAAAACACTTTTTCTTTACTGACAGCCACCTATAAACAGTAAGGCAGCCACTCAGCCAATTTGTTCCAGCCAGTGACAGCCAGCTGCTATCATTCAGCCAGTTTTCATATATAGTAAATTCAGCCAATAGAATTTAGAAGCAATCTGGAATTAGTACACGGGAACGCGTAGGGAGAGTGGAGAACTGTTCTCTTTATGGTGTCGCGTATAAGAGTGAGAGTTGGGAGAGGGCAAGACCGATCTTGGGAAGGGAGGAAGAGAGAGACAGAGAGAGAGAGAAGAGGGAAGGTTACAGTATCGTTTCGTAGGAGTGAAAAGAGAGAGAGAGAGAGAGAGAGAGAGAGAGAGAGAGAGAGAGAGAGAGAGAGAGAGATCTAAAATAACGTAGTCAGATTTAAAATACTATAAAAATAACCTCTAAAATCTTACTAAAATTAATATCTTCGAATTTCTTCATTTCAAATTTTCAAATAATCGTACATTAGGAACACACACACACATATATATATATATATATATATATATATATAGAGAGAGAGAGAGAGAGAGAGAGAGAGAGAGAGAGAGAGAAATCATGGATAAGGAAGTACAGTCTCTCTTAATAAGTGTCGTGAAATAAAGAGAAAAATGCTTATGAAAAGTAAGTTTTGCAGTGAGGCAAAATAAAGTCCGGAATTGAGACTGGCTCTGAATAAATCTGAATGAAACCGAAGCAAGTTTGGTTTCACTGCATTTTCCTCTCTGGTAACGTTCTCGTTTGCCAAGGTCGGGTATGGCGCCAATTGAGTACGCAGGGTTTGTATATGAGGCCTTCATTGGAAGAAGTGGCTAAGCGACAAAAGTAAAAAAACGGCAGTAAACGTAGTTAAAAGTTGTACCAATTTGTTAAGTGGAATAACTTTTGAACTTCTGAAGTTATTTCATCGAAATTGCTTCAAACATTTTCAAAAAAATGTTATTTTCAAATTTGGTGCAACTTTTTAACTGCGTTTTCTGGCGTTTTTTACTTTTGTCGCTTAGCCATTTTTTCCTCGGAGGGTCTCATATATATATATATATGTGTGTGTGTGTGTGTGGTCTCGTGTATCTGTTTTATGGGATTTCTTTATGTACACACTGTAAGAGCGTGAGAGGGAGTGCCTTAAAAACAAATTCCTTTAAATATATTAATATTAACGTCACTGTAAGTATAATTGGTGGCTTGGATTCTTTTCGGTCCCTTTATATAATTATTTACGTCTTCTTGTACGTGCGCGCGTGCGCGCCTAAAGGAAGATTCACTATGACTGAATTTCTGTCAAGTTTTTCGTCTAAAAAAAAAAGGTTTACGTTGACTGAAAATGTATTTAGAAATGAGTTATTTCCCACTACGTATATTTCGTTACAACCTTTTTTTATTAAGTTATAATTTACCCCCCCACCCCCTCTTTTCACCCCTCCGAGTTTTTTCTTAATCCCAAACTTGATGGTATTCCTTCATACATTTATTTGAAGTAATAAACTTCATTTTTAATTTTTCTTTATATAGAATTCTTGGTATAATTTCGTTAAACTTCTTTGTAAAGAACATTTAACTTCTTACACCAAAATCTTTACGAAACAACTTTAATTCTTATTCAGTTTCCCTCATTTTCAATACTTTTTCATATTGTTGCCCTTTTTCAAACCCTGTTTTGCACTTTCCAAACAATTTCAGTGATCATAATTTACGCCTCATATATATATATACAGGGGGGCCGTAAGTTTCCATACATAGGAAAAATAAACATTTTTTTATGGACAACCATTTTTATTTATATAATATGCTGTACATGGTTGCCATTGTTTTGAAAACACATTTCAATACGTGTTCCCCACTGTTGATGAACACGCATTAGCACAGTTGACGTTATGCTTGTAATGGCGTTGGTGATACGTTCCTTTAGATGATTTATGTCTCGTATCTTTTCCTGATACACCATGGCCTTCAAGTGCCCCCAAAGATAGAAATCAAGGGGGGTGAGATCTGGGATCTGGGAGGCCACTCCACAGGACCACGCCGACCAATCCAAGCATCCGGAAACTGCTGATCCAAATACCGACGCACGTGAAGACCATAATGAGGTGGAGCTCCATCTTGCTGGAAGTAAACTGGGAAGTTACCTTCCTCGTTTAGCAGGGATGGGAAAATCTCTTCTTGCAACATGTTAAGATACCTTTCGGCATTAAGATTTCCACTGACAAAAAAAATTGGTCCAATAATTCTGTCACCCCATATCCCGGCCCACACCATCACTTTACCGGCACCTTGCATCTTCGTCGGACTCAGCCAGTTAGGGTTAGCATTACTCCAATAACGTATGTTTTGCCGATTAACCTCTCCATTGACGTAAAAATTTGCTTCATCAGTAAACAAGATCTTACAAACGCATATTCTTAGGGTATCTGAAACATAAAAACAAACGTTTAAATTTTCCTATGTATGGAAACTTACGGCCCACCCTGTATATATATATATATATATATATATATATATATATATATATATGGTGTCCCATAAGTCCCATAAGTTATACTGATGAGGAAAAGCCCTCCGGAGGCCTTTTCCTCACCAGTGTAACTCACTTATTTTACCTGAACAAAAAAAATGGTCCCAAAACAAGACACCAATTTGAACATTTGTTTGAGTTCTAATGTATTACTTTTGTAAATTTAATTTGAAATAAATTTTCCTATATGACCGGACTTATGGGACACCCTGTATATATAATTTTCGAATTTCTTTTCCACTTTCTAAATTTCAATAATTATAATTTATTCGCATATATATATATATATATATATATATATATATATATATATATATATATATATACACACACACACATACATACATATATATATATATATATATATATATATATATATATATATATATATATATATATATATATATATATGATGTAGCCTTATCTCTACATATTTTCACCTCCTTCCTTTTTCCTTATATTTGAAGACGACTAATATTTCACTGTTCATTTGGCGTGTCTTGAGCTTTTACCCCATAAAAGTTTCGAGTATTTTTAAAATTATTAAATTCATAAATTGTCTTACGTCAAAAAATTGTTAAATTTGTATATTTAATTAAAATAATAATAATAATAATAATAAGTTTCAAATTTGCGTAAATAAGATAATAATTTAACATTTTATTAACTTCGTTTTGCATTGGATTAATAATATTATTGGGTGATGCACCTTACGGGCTTACACGAACAAACGACACTATGCTGTAAACTGCGCCATTTTGGCTTTCGAATTAATAATCGAGTGAGGCCATACGATAAGAATAGACCTACACCTTTAGTTCGAATCAAATAATCACCATGAGTTACTACATCATCTGGACAACGGAGTACAGCCACCTATCCAATTACTACCCAGGCCTAACGCAGCTTAACCGTGTTGTTCTTATAAAAAGCCGTATAACGACATAGCCGCCGCGTGGCCATATATATATATATATATATATATATTATATATATAATATATATATATATATATATATATATATTGGTGTAGTGGTTAGCGTCGCTGACTACGAATCCATCGGCCCCGGGTTCGAGACCCGGTGACTGCAGCCGGCGCGCAGCAAAAACCCAGGTGTTCATCCTTCCACACAATAAAGAAAGTGGTTGGTAAATAAATGGGTACCCTGGATAGCCTAGTGGTTAAGACGCTGGGCTGCTGCTGCTGGGGGCGTGGTTCGGATTCTACGTTAAACTGTATGGCTACGGTGGAGTGAAAAGTTTGACCTTCGTCTGAATGAACATTTCATGCGGAAGCTAACCAAAGGTCAACCAAAGGTGTATATATATATATATATATATATATATATATATATATATATATATATATATAAGTATGAACAAAACATAGTCAATTTTGTGAATACTTATTCTGTCGTTTCAGAAACGTAAAATGTAGATTTGCAGATAATAATAATAATAACAATAATAGAAAGTCGATATCAGCCTATGTCTTTATAAAGGATTTACATTTAATTTCCAATATTGTGAATAGTTTTTTATTTTCAGTATTGAGTTTCTTAATAATAATTCTAGATAAGAATTTGCTGTATGCTAACAATACTGTCTTCATTTTTTCTTCTGCTGACGCGTTTCGCTCATATACTTTGAACATCTTCAGAGCTTTATACATAATTTTAAAGTAAAATGGGTTATATATATATTTTTTAATTGTAAATTTGATACAATTTCAAATTAAATTAAGAATATTCGAAAGTTCATTAAATTTATATTAATTTTCGGTTTTTTCATTTTAATGTAAAAGGCTTCGGCAATTTTTAGTTTTTGTACGTTATATGATGAGTATAAGATTTGAAAGTTTTGCGAGATATTTTCTAACTTTAATATTTTATGATCTACTCTGTAATGTTCGTTAATTTTACTTGGACGATATTTATATTGGTACGCTCTCTCTTTAATGTGGTTTGTGGTGTAACCAATGTAAGTCGACGTACAGTCAACTACAGGACACGTAAATTGGTACACCACATGATGTTGATTATCAAAGTTTTTGTTACGTGTCGAAAAATGGCTTGATAACTTTTTGTTTTTATAGTATATGTTAACATTGATAGTTTTTTCTTTATCCATTGGTTTTATGTGCTTCTTTAATATATTGTTTAGACATTTTTCTTCATGTTTTAGTCTTGCTGGGTTTCTTGTTTCGAAGTAAAATTTTATACCTGTATTTTTATTTTTATCCTCCTCTTTATTTTTGTTATATAAATTTGTTAGAGTTCGGTTTATGATATTATCGATTAAAAATAGCGGAAAATCACTGTTTATTAGATTTTGCTTGATTCTCTCAATTTCTTGATTAAATAGTTGCCAACTTGAGCATATATTGAAAGCTCTGTGCACGAGTGTTTTAATTATTGATAGTTTATATTTTTCTGGTGAGTATGAATTATAATTTAAATACGTTCCTTTGTCTGTTGGTTTAACACGTACACCAGTCGTTAAACATCCATTTTGACCAATGAATATATTAATGTCGAGAAAAGAGTGTGTATTATTCAAGGAAGGTTCAAATGTGAATTTTAATTTACTTAGTTCATGAAGTCTTCGAATAAATAAAGGAATGTGGTTATTGTTTTTAAATAGTATCAAGGTATCGTCGACATATCTCATGTACAGTTTTGGGTTGTAGAAGTTGTTTTCTTTCATTATTTTATTTTCTAAGTTTGACATATAAAAGTGTGCGAAGGTAGGTCCTAATGGTGTGCCCATAGCAACACCATCTATCCGTATGTAGGTTTCATCACAGAATCTAAACGGAGTTTTTGTACAACACAAAATAAGTAATTGTTTCATATCTTCTTTTTTTAAGGTTGGTGCAATTAAATTTTGATTATTGTAAACATTGTCCAAAATTATTTCTATGGTTTCCATGACTGGTACATTTGTAAAAAGTGATTCCACGTCAAGAGAAACAAGTTGTTCAGCGTTGGCTATTTTTAAGTTAGATAATTTAGCTAGTGTTTCGGTTGTAGAATTTACAATAAAATTTTTGGTGCTCCTTTAGTATGCGGTCTACAAATTCTGCCGCGCTCTACTTTTTTCAAAGTGCAGTCTACAGGTTTTTTCGTTAAATTTTTGCCTGCTCACGCATTCTGCCGCTCTTTTTTTTCGCTAAATGACTCACTCACATGACTTAGACCCTATTTGACCTTGAAATTCAAAATGATTGTTTAACATCAGTAGCTTGAGAAATTTGAAGCAGTAAAGTTGTAAACAATTCAATTGCCGGTGCTACTATAGTATGCGGTCTACCTACGATTGGTTAGGTTTAGTCAAGATATTTTCGTTAAAACTCACGAAAATATCATGACTAAACCTAACCAATCGTCAAGGGCGACTGACATTGGGATGTAAACAAGCAATTAGTAAACAAGCTAAGAAGGTATACTTACATTTAAACTTTTTGTGTTTTTAACTTTTCAATAAATTTTTTTCCTTACATTTAAACTTTTTATGTTTTTAACTTTTCAATAAATTTTTTTCAAGTAAGATTGTCATTTCAACCTTCTTTAACTACATTTAAAAAACAAATTGGTGTAGACCGCATACTAAAGTGTGAATTTGTCTGTAGACCGCATACTAAAGGAGCACCAAATTTTTGTTAAGATACGGTCTTATTATCTTATTTAAAAACTGAGCGATATCATGTGTGACAGTTCCGCTCATTGAGATGACAGGGCGTAATGGTGGATTAGTAGAGTTTTTATGAATCTTAGGTAGTCCATAAAGATGACCATCATTATAACTTCCTGATCGTTTTAGTAATTTGGAGATGTTTACGTCATTTATTGAATTAGCAATTTTATTTACTTCATTTTTTGTTTTAAGTGTTGTGTTAAACAAAAAATGAAATAAAAAAAATTGCTAATTCAATAAATGACGTAAACATCTCCAAATTCCTAAAACGATCAGGAAGTTATAATGATGGTCATCTTTATGGACTACCTAAGATTCATAAAAACTCTACTAATCCACCATTACGCCCCGTCATCTCAATGAGCGGAACTGTCACACATGATATCGCTCAGTTTTTAAATAAGATAATAAGACCGTATCTTAACAAATTTTATTGTAAATTCTACAACCGAAACACTAGCTAAATTATCTAACTTAAAAATAAACAACGCTGAACAACTTGTTTCTCTTGACGTGGAATCACTTTTTACAAATGTACCAGTCATGGAAACCATAGAAATAATTTTGGACAATGTTTACAATAATCAAAATTTAATTGCACCAACCTTAAAAAAAGAAGATATGAAACAATTACTTATTTTGTGTTGTACAAAAACTCCGTTTAGATTCTGTGATGAAACCTACATACGGATAGATGGTGTTGCTTTGGGCACACCATTAGGACCTACCTTCGCACACTTTTATATGTCAAACTTATAAAATAAAATAATGAAAGAAAACAACTTCTACAACCCAAAACTGTACATGAGATATGTCGACGATACCTTGATACTATTTAAAAACAATAACCACATTCCTTTATTTATTCGAAGACTTCATGAACTAAGTAAATTAAAATTCACATTTGAACCTTCCTTGAATAATACACACTCTTTTCTCGACATTAATATATTCATTGGTCAAAATGGATGTTTAACGACTGGTGTACGTGTTAAACCAACAGACAAAGGAACGTATTTAAATTATAATTCATACTCACCAGAAAAATATAAACTATCAATAATTAAAACACTCGTGCACAGAGCTTTCAATATATGCTCAAGTTGGCAACTATTTAATCAAGAAATTGAGAGAATCAAGCAAAATCTAATAAACAGTGATTTTCCGCTATTTTTAATCGATAATATCATAAACCGAACTCTAACAAATTTATATAACAAAAATAAAGAGTAGGATAAAAATAAAAATACAGGTATAAAATTTTACTTCGAAACAAGAAACCCAACAAGACTAAAACATGAAGAAAAATGTCTAACCAATATATTAAAGAGGCACATAAAACCAATGGATAAAGAAAAAACTATCAATGTTAACATATACTATAAAAACAAAAAGTTATCAAGTCATTTTTAGACACGTAACAAAAACCCCGATAAGCAACATCGTGTGGTGTACCAATTTACGTGTCCTGTAGTTGACTGTACGTCGACTTACATTGGTTACACCACAAACCACATTAAAGAGAGAGCATACCAACATAAATATCGTCCGAGTAAAATTAACGAACATTACAGAGTAGATCATAAAATATTAAAGTTAGAAAATATCTCGCAAAACTTTCAAATCTTATACTCATCATATAACGTACAAAAACTAAAAATTGCCGAAGCCTTTTACATTAAAATGAAAAACCGAAAATTAATATAAAATTTAATGAACTTTCGAATATTCTTAAATTAATTTGAAACTGTATCAAATTTACAATCAAGAAATATATATATAACCCATTTTACTTTAAAATTATGTATAAAGCTCTGAAGATGTTCAAAGTATATGAGCGAAACGCGTCAGCAGAAGAAAAAATGAAGACAGTATTCTTAGCATACTGCAAATTCTTATCTAGAATTATTATTAAGAAACTCAATACTGAAAATAAAAAACTATTCAGAATATTGGAAATTAAATGTAAATCCTTTATAATAATAATAATAATAATAATAATAATAATAATATAAGAGTTAATTAATAATATTTTTAAAACATGGTTGCCAACAGAACGAAGAGCAAAATTTTTTTACTTCCTATAAAAAAAAAAAATTAAATCCCGGTTATGTGTATTAAAATTAAAATAAAAAAAATGTATGAGGAAGGGACCTGGCCCTTAATGTGGATTCTGATCAACGGCCTTCCCAGCGAGAATCAAATGAAATTTTAATTTTAATATCTCAAACAAAAACATCAGAATCGGATCCTGGACTAAAAACCTCGACTTTCCTACTTAGAGTCTGTCGTTTCATCCATTAGAAGAAAGGTATTCGACGTATTTCGGGAAATGAGTTACTTCTAAACCTTGGCCAGAAAGAGCGATCTACTAAATTTGGATATACAGGGTGTCTCAAAAGTCACTATCTATTTTGAAAAATAATGGGAATTACGAAAAACTGGTTTAAGACATGAAAAATATATTTATTTCAAAGTAAGTGCCACAAAGAATTAGTGCTATTTATTTATCTGTCTCCACATGGCGACCATCAGTGTCTCTACAGAGCTCAAAGCGATAAGTTGTTTCCCGGAACACACTTTCCAGCATTTGAGGTGTTATTTTCTGAACTGCATCGGTAATACGATTTCGAAGTTCGGCTACATCACTAATTCTTCTACCAGTGTACACCTTAGACTTAATGAAACCCAGGCGAAAAATCTAATGGTGTTAAATCGGGTGAACGTGCTGCCCATGGTTGTGTTCCTCCACGACCAATCCAGCGACCGGGGAAACGTCTGTCAAGATAATCACGTACAATTATTGCATAATGGCACGGTGCTCCATCCTGCTGAAAAACTACTGTGTCAAGAATGCCATCTGTAAGAAGTTGAGGTTCGAGGAATTGTTCAAGCATGTCAAGATAATAAACCAATTAACTTTTTTAAATACACAAATTTGCACCAGAAGTACATATCTTTATGCCAGCATAGCATTTTTTAAAAAAAACATCTAATGTCACTGAAATAGATAGTGACTTTGAGACACCCTGTATAAGAGAAAACCGCAATAAACGCGGGTACTTCGACAGTGCTTTGAGTTGCAATTAACCACAATCGAACAGCATTCCTACCTGGCACACTTAAAAGAAGAGTTACTCTCCTCGCCTCTCGATAGGAGGGTGGCAGGTAGGAACACTGGTAGATTATGGTTACTTACTGCTTCAAATCAATGGCTAAGTATATACATTTATCGGGATTTTTTCTTATACGAGTATATCCAAATTTATCCCTCGCCGGGATTCGAACTCGGACCCTCTGACTCTGAGACAGGGGCATTGATCATTCGGCTACGACTGGATAAAGGTTACTAATAACCTAGTGCCATTTTATCACCCGGGGGAAGCATTTAACGCTTTCGAATCCAAGGGTATTTTTATATTATTAACCCCTCTGCACTCGAGCTAATGGACAACATTTAATTCAAAACTATCTGGCAAACACCAGGGTACCATTACAAGGAGTTACAAGGAGAAGAGGAAGCCTCAAAGACCTTTCGGTCCACTTGGGGAGGTTCCTATTATTGAACAAGTGCATTTTTTAATTATTGTAGCAGTAGCGGAAAACTGAATAGAAAAGCATGAGTTTATATAACCGCATAACCGCGCATTTCTGTATATGCAAAATTTATCCCTCACCAGGATTCGAACGCGTGTCTTCAAGTCAGAGGGCCCCGGTTCGAATCCTGGAGAAGGATAAATTTTGTATAGGCAAAAATGCGCGGTTATGCGTTTATATAACTTATGCCTTTCTATCCAGTTTCCTGCTCCTACTAGAATAATTTAAAAAATACACTACTTCAATAATAGGAACCCTCCCAAGCGGACCGAAAAGTAACCTTAGTTTTTACTTCCGCCCGAACTATTCGTTCTAACAAAGGTCGAGCTTGTTGCCCCACCTTAGACCTACAGCTTAACGTAGAATCCGAACCACCATGAGTGGTCATCATTTACAAAGACCTCGCATGATGTCTATCTCACGCCTTCCCGATCAGCAGACCAGCGTCTTAACCATTACCAACCAACCAATTTTTTTTGTATGGAAAGATGAACAACTGGGTGAGCTGAGCGCCGCTATATAAACTCAATTTGATTATAATTTTTGTGCACTAAGGTGAGGGAAACAACAAAATATCTTAATTTTAGCAATACGCTTCCCCTTTCCAAGCGCATGACTAAAATTCTGCCTCTTCCCTTCATTTCCCCTCGTCAGGAAAACATTTCATTTGAATCAACTTCATTTTATGTCAGAGGGGAAGCAGAATGACAGGGACTGAGTGCCATAACAGTGCCAGTTTACTCTTTCCCTCATAATGCGTGAATGAATTTGAAATTTTATGTGCAATTTCGATTTTACTCCACGAGTGGAATTCGTGCAAGAACATTTTGGCCACGTTAGAATTTTTATGATATATATATATATATATATATATATATATATAATATATATATATATATATATATATATATATATAAGAGAGAGAGAGAGAGAGAGAGAGAGAGAGTTACAAGGAGTTACAAGGAAAAGAAGTACCTCAAAAGGCCTTGCGGCCCATACCGAGGAGGTACCAATGGCAACGGGTGCCAGGGAAAATTTTGTAAAAGTTTATTTTTCTTTCAACTATCCTAGCAGTAGTAGAAAACTGGATAGAAAAGTAGAAGGCTCTCTCCCCACCCTCCGCTCCCTCCCTGCCAGAGGCAGGTACGGAAAAAGGTTGAAGAAAATACCTTGACCCTGGAAAAGTAGCCAATGAAATTTTACAGGAAAGTGGAGAATATATAAATAGCTCTATATTTAGCTTGCTCACAGAGACCGTGCAAGCGATCTCCTGCAGAGTTTTCTTATGTTTTAGTCTTGAACTATGAGAGTATTCAGTACTTTGTCTAGCCTATTTTTAAACACATTTACACTTTGACTGGAAACAACCTCTGAGGGAAGTTGGTTCCAGATATTAACTATTTTATAGGAAAAGAAATTTCCGCAGACTGAGGTCCTAAATGTCTTTACACACTCAAATAGTGTGCAAGATTTCATCTACCCTTTTCTTGAACTGATCCACAACTTCCGAAGGTAACCTGTTCCATGTGTCACAGATCTTATACGTAAAGTAATTCCCACACACACTAGTCCTAAACCGTTTCAAATCCAACTTCCAACCATTGTTGCGAGTTGGGTTATCATTTAAACTAAACGTGCTTCTAAAATCGACATCGTTGAACCCGCGTAAGAGCTTGAAAACCTCGATCAGTTGACCGCGCAGCCTCCGAGTTTCAAGCGAAAACAAGTTCAGGGCGCGTAACCGTCGATTGTAGCCCATATGCCTAACGGAAGGGATTAACTTTGTGGCCCTCGCCTGCACTCGCTCCAGCCTCTCAATATCTTTCCTGAGGGTGGGCGACCAGAACTGCACAGCATATTCCAGGTGCGGCCGAACAAGGGAATTGTACAGAGAGAGCACAATCTCCTTGTTCCGAAACTGAAATTGCCTCCTGATATAACCCAATAGTTTCTGGGCTTTCTTTTCCACCTCTACGCACTGTTTCGTAAACTTAAGGTCGCTGCTAATTACCACACCCAAGTCCTTTTCTAAATCAGTCACCTCGATATTACTACCCAACATCAAGTAGTCCGACTTGGGATTGGCGTAGCCAATGTGCATCACTTTGCATTTACCCAAGTTAAACGGCATTTGCCATTTTTCGGACCACTCCCCTATCCTACCTAGGTCCGCACGCAGTTCCTCGATCGCTTCGGGCGTCCCAACATTGGCCCCAAGCTTGGTGTCATCAGCGAATTTGGCGATCCGACTGACGATGCCACCGTCGATATCATTTATGTAAATGAGAGAGAGAGAGAGAGAGAGAGAGAGAGAGAGAGAGAGAGAGAGAGAGAGAGATCGTCATGCGCAATTACCTGAAGAATAAATTACAAGTTCATTTTTTTCAGTGGTTTCGTCCATTTATTTTTAATGCCTGAAATATTTTGGTACATTAAAGGTGATGAAACGAACTCTTTGGAAAATGTAAACCCATTTACAATTAACTTCTCCTTCCTTCTCTCACCTTCTTTCGTACACTGACACTCGATTGCAAGATGACTACAGAGACGAAGACCATCTTCTCAGCATTCAATCGTGTTCCAAACTCGCTGAACCTTACTTTACTTCACTACATGCAGTCAAGCGCCATTTAACGTATAAGGCATCCGCTACGCACAATATTTAACCGCAAAGAATTGTATAATTAACCCGTGTTAACATATCGTTTAACATTAAACGTGTTTGAGATGATCGTAATCTCATCATTAACGACAGATATCGTTTTGTTACCCACTCGCTGCGCACTAACAGCACTTCATTAACAGACAATTTTCACACCGATTTTAACGCACTTCCCCACATTTATATATATGTGTATTAGTGGTGGACCAGATGTCAGTTTTCAACATCTGCGGATGTGGATGCGGATATTTAATTAATATATCAATATAATATAGAATTATGAATATATGACATAATTTTTCAAATTTCGTGATATTACTATTATGGCAGGCAATGCATAAGAATTAAAATTAATATTAATGTTTTCATTATGATAAAAATAATAACTTTCTCAAGAGTTTCAGCCACAGAAAATTCAATGAAACGAGTTTCATTCAATATTCTGTGTTACCAGCTATTTATATTTGAGGTTTATATATTTGTTTGTTCATTAATAATAATTAATACTTTACATGAAATGTGCATGACTGGGCCTTATAAGCTACTTTATAAGCTAATTTAATTGTAAATTGCATAATTTATTAGAGGTAATATCCACATAACATCCGCAGTCAGAAGTGCGGATGCGGATGCAGATGTTAAAAACGATGCGGATGCGGATATCCGGTCCACCACTAATATGTATGTATGTGAAAATCATTTCACGAAAGTAACACGTGAATGATGTTTATGATGAAAATAACCACGAAGAAAAAAGAAACAGAATGGTGCTCAAGCGCTTTCGTCTAATGACATCTTCAGGAACATTGAGGTGTTCCTGAGGATGTCATTAGACGAAAGCACTTGAGCACCATTCTGTTTCTTTTTCCTTCGTGGTTATTTTCATCATATATATATATATATATATATATATATATATATATATATATATATATATATATATATATATATATAAAAAGGGTGATCCAGAGAAATGGGACCCAAAAGAAACCCCTGTAACTCTTAAAGTATAAGTCCTTTTATAAAATCAT
Organism: Bathynomus jamesi; assembly: GCA_023014485.1. Taxonomy (NCBI): domain Eukaryota; kingdom Metazoa; phylum Arthropoda; class Malacostraca; order Isopoda; family Cirolanidae; genus Bathynomus; species Bathynomus jamesi. Next base: position 133,511 of record JAJOZX010002615.1, on the reverse strand, counting down.
ACGCATCATTCGAAAGAGGATAGTTACAAGTTTGTACAGGATTGTATTGGTTTTGACAATACAAGACAAGATAAGATACAAAACAAAATAAAAGTGTTAGTTAAAACTAACCCTTCAAGATGACTGCATGGACTGTGGAACAGCTGCGTTTCATAACTGAGCAATATTATGAGCATGGAAGAAGTGTAGTTTCAGCTCAAAGATCTTTCAAGACAAATTTTCAGATGTCAAAATCACCTTCTAAGAAAGTAATCCGTCGGTGTGTCAGAAATTTTTCCCTAACTGGCAGCATTGGAAAAAGAAAACCAACTGGAAGAGTGCGCACAGCAAGGATAGACGAGATCATTAACAGAACTCATGAAATTGTACAGGATAATCCTAACATAAGCATCAGACGTGCTTCTCAGCTGTTAGGAGTTGGATATGGAACAACAACACACCGTATATTCAAGCAAAATTTAATGCTCTTTCCATATAAAATTCAAACAGTGCAACAACTAAACGATGGAGATTTCGCACGAAGACGACAATTCTGTCAATGGATCCAACAGAAGGTAAATGACACCACCAATTTTCTAGCAACTTTGATTATGTCAGACGAAGCCCATTTTCACTTGAATGGAACTGTAAACAAACAAAATTGTCGTTTCTGGGCAACAGAAAATCCATTGAATATTACCGAAGTCCCGTTGCATAGTCAGCGTGTAACTGTTTGGTGTGGTCTTACTGCATCTCAGATCATAGGGCCGTACTTTTCGAGGATTCCACCGGAAACACCGTCACTGTAAATGGTGATCGCTACGAAAAAATGTTGACCGATTTCCTTATTCCTAAATTAAGAGATTTTTGTCTAGAAAACCACTGGTTCCAACAAACGGAGCTACCTGCCATACCACGAGGAACTGCATGGCAGTTTTGCGTCAAACGTTTCCAGGCGAGTTAATCTCAAGATTTGGAGACGTTGAATGGCCCGCAAGGTCTCCGGATTTTTCTCCCTTAGATTATTATCTCTGGGGATATTTAAAGAGTAGGGTCTACAGAAATAACCCAACGACCTTGCAAGAATTGAAGCCGCCATCACAAATGAGATACAGGCCATACCACCGCACACTCTTGCAAAGTGATGCAGAACTTACAAGCGAGAACACTGGAATGCTTGGCAACTAATGGAGCACATTTGAAAGGAGTCATTTTAAAAAATAAATATTTCGTAATAAACTTGTAACTCTACTCTTTCGAATGATATAGTTTTTATGAAAGGAATTAAATATTAAGAATATTTCGCTTTTTTTTATGGGTCCCATTTATCTGGATCACCCAGTATATATAAATTTTTCCCAAGTTTACAAAAGAAATCAAATTAACATTTTACTCTTTTGGAATTCCTATTAAATAAATTGTTCAATGTGTTTCCTTTCTGTTTCAACAATTTTCTTCAATTTTGGACGAAATTCATCAATGGTTCGATCGATCTGCTCCTGTGGTATCTCTTCCCACTTCTCCACAAGAAGCTGACGCAAGTTCAACATTTCTCACCCTGCTCCTGTAAACTCTCTGTGCCAAATTTTCCCAGAATCCATAATCAACAGGGTTCAAGTCAGGACTGTTAGGTGGCCAATTTGGGGTTCAAGTAATTCTGGGACATTATTTTTTAAGTATTCCACAGTTGCTATTGCTGTATGGGACGTTGCTCCGTCTTGCTGAAAAAGATAATAACCACCGTTGGCCAGATTTTGCATTCGGAAGCATGTTTCGCAGCAGAGTATTTCGATAGTACTCGGTATTGACTTTTACACCAGGCTCAATAAAATTAATGGATGTTTTTCCTAACTTTGATATGCCAACTGACACCATGACACTAGTTGAGAAATGACTTCTGGTTACAAAAAGTCTGCTATCAGGTATTTCATTCTTACATTGGACGTGCGAGTAAACTCTTTCATTTTGACTGTTCCGAGGTGGCTCCACAGTGAATCTCTTTTCGTCAGTGAAAAAAGCCTTTGAAAGTTTGTCACATGTTACTCGCCGTAAGATTTTTTAGTCTTTGAACTCGTTTCTGCTCATCAGTTTGACTAATCTTTTGCCCGTGCACTCTTTTGAAAGGTTTTAGTTGAAGATCTTGTTTAATGATGCGTCTCACACTAGTTTCTGATAATTGTAACTCTTTTGATATGCGAGCTGGTGTCATATGGGTTCCTGGCTGGTTTTCCTGACTTAATATACGTTTTTCGACGTTGTCAATATTAAATGCAAAAAACTTCACTTTTTTTACGTGAAGGTCAAAATATGAGAATAAAAACCCACTCTAATAGACAGAGTTTATTTCCACGACAGTTTCGACGCCCACTGGCATCCTCCTCGGGTGGATACAGAAACACAAATGAAACAAAACAAGAGGGAAAAACAGTTCAGGGATCGACCGTTAAGAAATTCGCACCTAGGTTGGATTCCATTCTCTCGAGACAGGAGGGGCATTTTCATTAAGTACATTCGCACAAATTTTAAAACTATCTTCCTGTTCTAAACATACAGATTCTATTATTTTTACATAATTATTACATTTATAATTAAATTTATTACATTTAATATTGCATAATTATTAATTACAGAAATTATAAATTTATTATTACATTGGTTATTACATTGTTGTTTATTATACAGAAATTATAAACCGAAAAACGAATGAAAAAAGGCGATTAGGAAATAATCCAGAGACCATTGAGAAATTCGCACCTAGGTTAGATATCGTTCTCCCGAAACCAGAAGGGCATTTTATTACAGGGTCAGCTTATAACTACATTTCCACAAATTAAAAATATCTTCTTGTTCTATACATACAGATCCTAATGTTTTGACATAATTACTGCATATATTTATTTCCACATTAATTACTTCCATTATTACATTTACTAAAAGCGAGTAAGGAAACATTCCAATCCAGAGACATTTAAGAAATTCACACTTAGGTTCGAACACGTTCCCACGACTCCGTAAGGGATTTATTGACCAAGAATCTCATTAAAGGGTCTAACTTATAAGTACCTTCGCACAAATTAAAATTATCTACTTTTTCTATACACACAGATTCTATTATTTTTCTTTTGACATAATTATTACATTTATAAAGTACCTTACTTGATTCCCAATCTATAGCATGATTATTTTGGCTAGCGTGATAAAAAATGGCATTATTAGTATTACAACTTCTGAAGGCATATTTGTGTTCTTTGATACGGGTTTCAATATTTCTTCCAGTTTCTCCCACGTATACTAAATCACAACTTTTACAGGGAATGCTGTAGACACAGGCTTGTTCCTCTTTTGCAACGTTATTCCTAACCAATTTACTTTTCACGGTAGACGAATATTTGAACGCCAAAGCAAACTTAAATTCTTTCGTCAACGGTTTTACTCTTTCTAAGCCGGCAATGTAAGGCAAACTCACATATTGTTTTTGGTTAACTGAAGGTTCCCGAGGGGCATAAAAAGATTTTCTGGCTTTAAAATACGCCTTTCTGATAAACCACTCAGGATATTTTAAATCCTTAAAAATGTTCCAAATCTTTGAATTTTCCGGATCCAGCAAATGTGGGCTACAAATCCTGAGTGCTCTTAGAAACATGGAAGAAATAATTGAGCTTTTAACCCCTTCATCATGATATGAAAAATAATGAATGTACGAATTACAATGAGTAGGTTTTCTATAGACCGTGAAATTGGGCTTTCCGCTTTCGTTAATGACCAAAACATCTAGAAAAGGTAATTGTTTGTCGTTCTCCCATTCATATTTAAATTTAATAGAGGGAACAAGATTATTTAATGACTGAAAGAAAGTGTCAAAGTTGTTCCAGTGGTCAGGCCAAAATGAGAAAATATCATCTACATAACGAAACCAAATTAGATTCCTGGGACATATTGTTTGCAACAATTCCGACTCATAATACTCCATATATAATGTACTCAGTATTGGGGATAAAGGGGACCCCATTCCCATACCAAAACGTTGCAAATAAAATTCTTCACCGAAGGAGAAGGCATTATTGGTGACACAGAGTTTTATCAGTTCTAAAAATACAGATGTGGGCATGCCTAGTTCTACGTTACATGTTGGCAATTTTCTATCTAAAAAACTAAGTACATCATCAATGGGAACTTTCGTAAACAAGGACTCAACATCAAAACTTATCATTCTTCCCCGTTTTAAATCTAAGGACATAACTTTGTTAATAAAGTCACAGGAATTAGTGATGTGCGAGCCTGAAAATTTACCAACTAATGGGGATAATTTATCTGCAAGAAATTTAGATAACCTGTAACTAAAGGAACCCCTGTGTGAAATAATGGGACGGAGTGGTATATTAATCTTATGGGTTTTGGGTAGGCCGTAAATGTGGGGGAGTTTGGGGTTAATCTGTAGAAATCTTTTAGGATCAATCGCCGGGACATCTTTTAATAAGTTCCTGATGGTTTTGTTGAATTCGGCAGAAAGACGCTTTAGGGGGGACGATCTCACTTTGGTGTAGGTGAATTCATCACTAAGTAACGCTTCCATTTTTTGTTTATAATCACACTTGTCCAAAATAACCACAGTGTTACTTTTGTCCGCTTTAGTGACAAATATTGCTTCATTCTTCCTGAGCTTGTCTAAAGCTAACCGGAATCTTTTGGGAATAGAGTCCAATGAGTTGAAATGTTCCAGAAACTTGCTCAGAATCAAACCATTTAAACACGGAATATCCACCCTGGAATTAACTACGGAAGACACAAAATCTAAAACAATGTTTTTATCGGGTTTAAGCGCAAACGACAGCCCTAAATTAAGAACTTCCTTTTCGGATTTGGACAAGACATATGTCGATAAATTTAAAACGGAACCTTCCACCGCACACTTTGACCAAGCACTTTCATCACATAAATAGGATAGCTTTCTGTTAAGTCGTTGTTCAGTGCGTCTAGTCTCCACGTCGCATTTATAATCTGCAGTCCGAAGTCCTTGATACCGTTTACCTTCAGGAAGGACCATACACCGTTTCCGAATTTTGCCAGGGAAATTTTGAAGGAACGTATTCCATGTGTTAAAAGAGAAATTGACCATACGTATTTCAAACTAAGAAATTGTCTACGCGTCCTTAAATCGCATGTGTCGTGTGAACTACTTGTGGCGCTGTTTGAAACTGCAGATTATAAATGCGACGTGGAGACTAGACGCACTGAACAACGACTTAACAGAAAGCTATCCTATTTATGTGATGAAAGTGCTTGGTCAAAGTGTGCGGTGGAAGGTTCCGTTTTAAATTTATCGACATATGTCTTGTCCAAATCCGAAAAGGAAGTTCTTAATTTAGGGCTGTCGTTTGCGCTTAAACCCGATAAAAACATTGTTTTAGATTTTGTGTCTTCCGTAGTTAATTCCAGGGTGGATATTCCGTGTTTAAATGGTTTGATTCTGAGCAAGTTTCTGGAACATTTCAACTCATTGGACTCTATTCCCAAAAGATTCCGGTTAGCTTTAGACAAGCTCAGGAAGAATGAAGCAATATTTGTCACTAAAGCGGACAAAAGTAACACTGTGGTTATTTTGGACAAGTGTGATTATAAACAAAAAATGGAAGCGTTACTTAGTGATGAATTCACCTACACCAAAGTGAGATCGTCCCCCCTAAAGCGTCTTTCTGCCGAATTCAACAAAACCATCAGGAACTTATTAAAAGATGTCCCGGCGATTGATCCTAAAAGATTTTACAGATTAACCCCAAACTCCCCCACATTTACGGCCTACCCAAAACCCATAAGATTAATATACCACTCCGTCCCATTATTTCACACAGGGGTTCCTTTAGTTACAGGTTATCTAAATTTCTTGCAGATAAATTATCCCCATTAGTTGGTAAATTTTCAGGCTCGCACATCACTAATTCCTGTGACTTTATTAACAAAGTTATGTCCTTAGATTTAAAACGGGGAAGAATGATAAGTTTTGATGTTGAGTCCTTGTTTACGAAAGTTCCCATTGATGATGTACTTAGTTTTTTAGATAGAAAATTGCCAACATGTAACGTAGAACTAGGCATGCCCACATCTGTATTTTTAGAACTGATAAAACTCTTGTCACCAATAATGCCTTCTCCTTCGGTGAAGAATTTTATTTGCAACGTTTTGGTATGGGAATGGGGTCCCCTTTATCCCCAATACTGAGTACATTATATATGGAGTATTATGAGTCGGAATTGTTGCAAACAATATGTCCCAGGAATCTAATTTGGTTTCGTTATGTAGATGATATTTTCTCATTTTGGCCTGACCACTGGAACAACTTTGACACTTTCTTTCAGTCATTAAATAATCTTGTTCCCTCTATTAAATTTAAATATGAATGGGAGAACGACAAACAATTACCTTTTCTAGATGTTTTGGTCATTAACGAAAGCGGAAAGCCCAATTTCACGGTCTATAGAAAACCTACTCATTGTAATTCGTACATTCATTATTTTTCATATCATGATGAAGGGGTTAAAAGCTCAATTATTTCTTCCATGTTTCTAAGAGCACTCAGGATTTGTAGCCCACATTTGCTGGATCCGGAAAATTCAAAGATTTGGAACATTTTTAAGGATTTAAAATATCCTGAGTGGTTTATCAGAAAGGCGTATTTTAAAGCCAGAAAATCTTTTTATGCCCCTCGGGAACCTTCAGTTAACCAAAAACAATATGTGAGTTTGCCTTACATTGCCGGCTTAGAAAGAGTAAAACCGTTGACGAAAGAATTTAAGTTTGCTTTGGCGTTCAAATATTCGTCTACCGTGAAAAGTAAATTGGTTAGGAATAACGTTGCAAAAGAGGAACAAGCCTGTGTCTACAGCATTCCCTGTAAAAGTTGTGATTTAGTATACGTGGGAGAAACTGGAAGAAATATTGAAACCCGTATCAAAGAACACAAATATGCCTTCAGAAGTTGTAATACTAATAATGCCATTTTTTATCACGCTAGCCAAAATAATCATGCTATAGATTGGGAATCAAGTAAGGTACTTTATAAATGTAATAATTATGTCAAAAGAAAAATAATAGAATCTGTGTGTATAGAAAAAGTAGATAATTTTAATTTGTGCGAAGGTACTTATAAGTTAGACCCTTTAATGAGATTCTTGGTCAATAAATCCCTTACGGAGTCGTGGGAACGTGTTCGAACCTAAGTGTGAATTTCTTAAATGTCTCTGGATTGGAATGTTTCCTTACTCGCTTTTAGTAAATGTAATAATGGAAGTAATTAATGTGGAAATAAATATATGCAGTAATTATGTCAAACATTAGGATCTGTATGTATAGAACAAGAAGATATTTTTAATTTGTGGAAATGTAGTTATAAGCTGACCCTGTAATAAAATGCCCTTCTGGTTTCGGGAGAACGATATCTAACCTAGGTGCGAATTTCTCAATGGTCTCTGGATTATTTCCTAATCGCCTTTTTTTCATTCGTTTTTCGGTTTATAATTTCTGTATAATAAACAACAATGTAATAACCAATGTAATAATAAATTTATAATTTCTGTAATTAATAATTATGCAATATTAAATGTAATAAATTTAATTATAAATGTAATAATTATGTAAAAATAATAGAATCTGTATGTTTAGAACAGGAAGATAGTTTTAAAATTTGTGCGAATGTACTTAATGAAAATGCCCCTCCTGTCTCGAGAGAATGGAATCCAACCTAGGTGCGAATTTCTTAACGGTCGATCCCTGAACTGTTTTTCCCTCTTGTTTTGTTTCATTTGTGTTTCTGTATCCACCCGAGGAGGATGCCAGTGGGCGTCGAAACTGTCGTGGAAATAAACTCTGTCTATTAGAGTGGGTTTTTATTCTCATATGTTGTCAATATTGTTTTGTATGCGAACAGTTTTTGGTCGCCCACTTCCCTTTCTTCTTTTGATATCTCCAGTCTCGTCAATTTTCTTCAGAAGCTTTCCCAAACCACCAAGAGTCCATCCTTTGTTGGGGAATTCGGAGAGTAGTTTCGTTCGTCCATATCCCTTTTCTAGTCTATAATGCTTAATTATAATCTCATTTTCCTCTGAAAATGGTATATTCATTATATTTTATAACCCTGCAAAAAGAAATCGTATATTAGAATTTGAATTTACAAAAGTGAAAATGGAAATAAAGGATTCTTGATTAGTTTGTTGAGCATCAGTTGTAGTATTATTAGAGAAATATTTAATAAATCGTTATTTTTGATAGCTTCGAACTGAAATTTGGTTTACAGGTAGATAGATGTGAACCCTTTTCTTGGCAGACGGTATATATATATATATATATATATATATATATATATATATATATTGATAAATTCCCTATAAATATAATATTTATAGGGAATTTATCAATGTTTAAAGTCAGCACTTGCACTTAACGTAGAGCTCTGAAACTTTTTCAGATGTTTTATGATACCAAATGAAACCAGAAAATGTACAGAGCCCATAAAATTTGACACTTTTGTATTTATGAAATACCCTAATATATATATACACAAACGAATCGGAACTACTTCTACACAATTTAACCACATTCACCACATTCTGCACCACAGTCAATCGCGCATCCATCCATCCACCTCAACCATAAACTGTTTCCGACAATACACAAACGAGGCTGTAATTAACGCGTAATCAAGCTCTAACAGGAACGGATGCAACGGATGAAAGAAGAATTCTTTGTTCTTCATCCAGAATGATGGATACGGATGAGTTCAAGATGGGTTTAGAACCGCGTTGAAATGGATATAAATGAACTTCTGTAATGAATTGAAAAGTATGAAAAATCTTCGTTTAATCGCTTCAGACAAAATATGACGTTAAGCTATAAAATGTTCGATTGATGGTATATTTATTGCGTAAGTAAATATTCTCACCATCATTCTTCGAAGTAGTTTTATAACTGAGAACAATGAAGGTAATAAAGTATATATATATATATATATGTGTGTGTGTGTGCGTGTGTGTGTGAGGGATGGTCGCCATTTTACACCACACTGTGTCCCAGTATGTGTTTCAACCCTCTGTATCATCACCTTCAACACCGCATTTTTGACATCGTGTCACTAACATCTTTATGACGTTGTCGAAAAACTCTGTCGTCCAACCAGAATGCTCCATGCACACGCAAGAAACAATCCTGTATTTTGGCTGAACGCAGTTGCCACATCCATCCTACAACCCCGACTTGCCACTCTCAGACTTCCACCTTTTCCCGGCAATGAAAGGTTATATGCGAGCTCATTGCTAAGGTAGAATTGAAGAGGAGAAAACGGCCTATTACGATGGTGCCATAACACTTCGACAGAGTTTTGAGAGGACGTTATAAAAAGTTAGCAACACGATGGCAAAAGGCTATTGCTATTGAAGTTGACGAGGATTGAAACATATACTGGGACACATTGTGGTGTGAAATAGCGAAAATAGATGTTGTGTTGTAATGAAGACTGTCCGAAAACTTTCAAACCATTCTTTATATATATATATATATATATATATATATATATATATATATATATATATATATATAACGCGCCAGCCACAGTCCCCATCCCCTGGAGTAACGGAAAACCTTTTCCTCATTCAATTTGAGTCAAAATCCCTCCACCTTTCGCGCTATCCTTTCGAGTCAGATTTCGCGTACCAATTTTTACTTTTCTTAAGTAACACGGAAATGGCTAATAAATTTCTACAACGCTGCAATTTTTGCAAAAATGTAACAGATGATTCTAAGGCAATTAGATTTGATTTCTGCCAATTCCTTTTCGACTTCAACTGCTTGAAATGGGAAGACGAAGATGCCTCTCCCATAACAAGTGCCAAGCAAATGAATGGAATGAAATACTTTTGCGAAAGACGTATGATTGAAATAAACTAATTTACGGTTTATAAAGCAGAAAGAGACTATGAAGAAAAAGCCAAAGAGGAAAATGTGAATAACGAACAGAAAAAAAACAGGAGACGAAGAAAAGTAAAGCAGAAATGAAAAGAATACCGACACACAAAGAGAGCGTGAATATGAATGTAACAGAGGCACAAAATTAACACAAGAAGTTCAAACGAGTGTAGTGACTACGTTTTATTATTTATTATCTTCATTATTTATTTACGCTTCTTCCTACTTTATTATTATCTCTATTTATTCTCTATCGGCTCTTTGCTTCATTTATCACTTTCTTCGTATAGTTTCCGGTAGCCACGCCGAGTTCTGACTCTAAAAGACCGTTATAAAGCCAATGGGGAAGGGGGATATTAATTAATACTCTTTATTAACACTTATTACGTTTTATTAATTTCGAAAATGGTTTAGTTAATTAGGGGATATGCGAGTATGACATTTATATATAATAATCTAGGTCGGAGAGGAACACAAAACAATTTGACTTTAAGATCACATGGTTCTAAATCTAACGCGTATCGCGTCCGCCTCAAGACTGAAAACCGTTATAGGGTAGTCCACTCTCTGGGCCTATTCAGTATTACCAACCCTACCCATTTTAAACAATTAATCAATTTTAGTAATAATTTTAGTAAATTTATATTAAACATTATCTTATTTAATTAAACAAAATTTAATATTCTTAACTAAGCATTACTACACTCGCATCACCCCCTTGAAAATAAGTTTTTCCATTAGAAAACTTATTAATATCGTTTAACAATGTCAATAAATTTATTCAACAAACTTATATATTTTGCAATTTTTTTTTTTTTTTTTTTTTTTCTTTAACAATTCAAAGTTTAGAAATAGACAAGAAATAATAGAATGACAATTCCCATACATATATTGTATCATATTATAAAACCGAAAACTTTATAATTTTCACATTTGCATAAAATAACATTTCACTCTAATAATTAAATTACAACCTGTAACTAATCTATACATGCCAAAAAAATAACGAAAATTTTCTTACAGTGGCTACACAAATCTCAAGTTCACAATCTATTCCCGCGATTTCTCATCAACGATCGCTTTACATTCGAAACAATTATTTGTATAGTTATACAGTTACTATCAGGGCAACATAGAAAAAAAAAAAAAAAGTTTACATAAAATACTGACCAAGAGCGCACATACTATTTCACGAAAAACACAACAAATATGGGCAATAATCGGACCCTTTTCACTTATAATTTCATTAGATAATAATCAGTACATTTATTTGCTGGACGTTGTTTAGATGACACTCCGCACGCTGACAACGGATTTCAATTTTCAATCGCAGCTCTCCTGCTCACTTCGCTAGAATGCAAGGGATTGCATCAATCAATATGCAACAGGGCAGCACGCTATAATGGTTCCGCTCTCTCTCCAATGGCGAAAAAAAAAACAAGAGACGTCCAATTCTAAAAGGATCAGGGGGGGAGATATCTGAAAGCGGGACCACGCGCTGGAATTGGACGGAATTTGCAATTCTAGAAGTCGATGAAGAAACTCGCCTTGTCTCATCTCCACTTTTGTCGGTGAACGCTGCTCTTCCTACGTCCAGCTGAAAGACTCTTCTACTGGCAACAATCAAACGATGACTCCGCCGTAGGCCGTTTCCCAACGAACCTACTGTATGTCTGTATGGACAGTACAGTCGTAGGTACTCGTTCAAGCTCGCGCGGCTTGTCTACCGAGTGCTACAACACATATTCAGCGAAGCATTCGAGCAACGTGACCAGCTACTGCCCGAAAAATACCAGTAGACCATCTTCGATCGAAACTTTCGTGTGCCAAGACCCTGCACACGTAAATTTCTCTTCTCTTCCGAACTGTCCTGCGCCAAGTCCATGCGCATTCGGTTCCTCTCTTCTTTCTCTCTTCCGAAACCATCCTGCGCCAAGTCCATGCGCATTCTGGTTTCTCTTCTCTCTCTCTCATTGGTGATCGATCACCTATCCGGTCGACTAAACTCACTTGATGGAACTCGGATTCAACTTGGTTGACCCAAACTGAGCCTTTCAATTTTGAAAAAAAAGTTTATTCTAAACGTGTTTCTGTACTGCTTATCATTTCATATTTAATTTATCGAATTTTCGACAGTTCACTTCGAAACAATAACTACACATTTGCTCTGGCCAAATTCACGGAAAAAAAATAAAATCTAAAAATTTCGCAAAAATTTAATCAATCTAGCTACCAATAAGTCACTTATGGCAGTTACAGCGAGATAAAAAAAGTCATAAAACGCTACGAACAAAATTGTACAGTATAAATATAAAAGCGCCCATACATAGTAACTGTTAGTATAATTTAAGAATTATTATTGTTCAAACTATCGTCAGAAATCACCTCAATACCTCTAAATACAAAAGACAAAAATGAACCCCAGAAACTTCATGTCATCCATTCTCTGACAATCATGAACCCTCTTGCTTTGAGGAGGAGCACACAGACGCCACAAAAACGTTACTGGCTATCTAGGAGGCTCCATTTCCGAGTGTACACTTGAGTCAATGTTTCAAATGCACTAGTTAACTCCGACTGAAGGTTTAAACAATAATAATTTTCTAAACAGTTATTAAAAAGTAAAAAAATTTAAATATTACTACCAAAAATTATTTTAATACAGTAATTCCAACTTGAAACGTCAAATTTCATAAGAATTGAACTTGCAATTCGCAAATTACATCTGAGATACAACTCTCTCCTTCAACAGAAACCTCAGTATGGTTTGCAAATCACAAAAATCTCAGTAATTTACGTTTCCAAGTGAAACTACAAATTTGCATATTATACTAAATAAGAATAGATCATATGTACTAAAAAATTACACACAATCCACTGTAAACAAAACTAAAACATTTCCTAATTGAGAGCGGTCGCTTTGTTTGTAAGCGAACCTCTATACAAATATCCCTAACCGAATGAAACTGCATTATATCCTAACATAATTTCGTAATATTTTCCATGCAAACGCTCGAACTAAAAAAAAGGACATTTTTCATTTCTAATTCCAAATTAAAATATCAAATTAAAACATCCTTTTTAGAATACAATCTAAATTTGAACTAAAAATTTTACCATTGTCATTGAACTGGAAAGAAAAATAAAAATCGGCCTACTTGTACAAATAAAATTGATTATTGAATGAATTCATAAAACGTAAAGAAAATTTTCTACACAAATTTCTGTAATTCAAAAAAATTATAATTTCCAGATTTAGTAAAATGTGTACCGTAACTCACATTGGCCGCCAAAATAAAAAAAAATTTACTGCCGCACTTTTAGGCCTATATTTAATAAATTCATGTTATGCGGAAAGACAATTTAGAATGTTATGCATAACGTTTGTGCTTATTAAAGAAAAATCCTATGCTTATTTATGTTAAACCAATGAAAATTTTGTTAAATAACTAAAAATTTACTACTCAATAGACATACCGTAATAACGGTTAATCTCCGAACAATATTTTACGATAGGCCTACAAGAAATTCTTCTTAAGTACGATACAATAGCCATTTTACCAAATATGTCGGAATTGTCGTGAAATGACCGAAAGGAAGAGAGAGGAGAAAAAAATAATCAGCTTACCTACCAAAGTTATGGGTATATAAATATATGTAATTATATATATAACTAATAAATACGTATTAGTTAATAAGTAAGTATATAATTAATGAGTATATAAAAAATACAAAAAAAACTTATAAAAAATTTTACAACACACTTTTCTATTTCAGTTAAACGAATTCTGCTTATTTTGAAATTTAACACAATCCTATACGGCGACTTATAATCTGACAAATTTAATATCTTTTAAGATTTATTTTTCGATTTGTCCCTTAACTGTAACGTAATCCTATTTTAGCGCGAAGCGAGCAAAGCAAAAAGCCCGTAAACCTATATTTACAAACAATCGAAATATAATCAAAAATCTGCTAATGAACCCCAGAAAATTTCTCATGTTCCTGAAATGTTGTACTATATATGTATATATACCCAGAAATGCGATACAAATTTTCGCTGAAACACTTTGAAAGGACCATATAAATTGTGTATCATACTGTATTCAAACTAACAATTTACTTACGTACAATTTTTTTTTTCTATATTAATCGTTATTATTATATTACAATTACTACTAATTCCAAAAGTTTTAAACAAACAAGTAAACAACAGAGGTAAGCTGAACCAGGCATACAGTAGAAGAGACGAAAAAAGAAATTTGAGTCTTCAGGCAGCACGATAATTTTCAAACTATATCCTCTCCGACCGAACGAAATTTAACGTAATAATGACTCGCAATATGAGTCGGACAAACGAAAAGCAACGGAACTGGACGAAACAAATTAAATTCTTAGGCGCGAGTCAGGGACGCTATCAGGACGCGAAGGCAAGCGCCATTTTTAAATTTTATTTACAATGAAATTTTAAGGCATGAAAATCGAAATTTGCCTGCAAACGGGGTAAACTTTGCATTTAGATATTTTAATAATCGAAATAAAATATTCATTAACGCTATTGTTATTATACCGGGTTTTAAGAATTTTAATCGAAATACTAACACGTGGGTAAGCCTCACAAAATATGATGTAAGATCACCGCTAGCCACCAGATGTAGTGACTACGTTTTATTATTTATTATCTTCATTATTTATTTACGCTTCTTCCTACTTTATTATTATCTCTATTTATTCTCTATCGGCTCTCTGCTTCATTTATCACTTTCTTCGTATAGTTTCCGGTAGCCACGCCGAGTTCTGACTCTAAAAGACCGTTATAAAGCCAATGGGGAAGGGGGATATTAATTAATACTCTTTATTAACACTTATTACGTTTTATTAATTTCGAAAATGGTTTAGTTAATTAGGGGATATGCGAGTATGACATTTATATATAATAATCTAGGTCGGAGAGGAACACAAAACAATTTGACTTTAAGATCACATGGTTCTAAATCTAACGCGTATCGCGTCCGCCTCAAGACTGAAAACCGTTATAGGGTAGTCCACTCTCTGGGCCTATTCAGTATTACCAACCCTACCCATTTTAAACAATTCAAATCTAACAACCATGCTTTATCGTAATCACCACAATTTTTAGTAAATTTATATTAAACATTATCTTATTTAATTAAACAAATTAATATTCTTAACTAAGCATTACTACACGAGGGACACTTGAGTAAATAGCTAAAAACAAGAAGGCAACCACGAAACTAAATTGAAATTATCTCCAAATAAGATGCTGAAACAACCATCAAAAACAAAGGCTCCAAGTAAACTGTATGCAGATATTATGTAAGAGGCAATTGCAGGTATAAGGGAGGACAGTGTATATATGAGCACCCTACATTGTGCGAATTCTACTATAATAATGGTCACTGTAAATTCGGCGACAGCTGCAAATTCTGCCACCCCACCATTTGCAACAATTATACAAGACATGGGAACTGCAAGTATGGAAAAAGATGCACTACCATCACCTCCCCAAACTGAGCTGGGGACCTCTGATTCTGATGAAGATACTCTTGTACTGTAATGACTTGCCGCTGTTCACTAAGGAAATTATATATCAATTTCCCTACTTTTCCTGTTATTCCCATATATTTCAGTTTATGTATTATGATTCCATGGTCACACTTGTCCATTTATCCGGTCCTGCCGCTGAGTGTGCTTTTAGTTTCCCTATAGCTTGTGTAATATTATATACATGAAATTCAAAGAAACACAAAGAAAGAAAGCTTTAGGGGTTATAATGACTGACGATGCGAAATTTGAAACACAGAATCAGATAGCGATAAACAAAGCAAAGTGAGTCGCGGGACAGGTACTAAGAACCTTTAAACAAAGGGGTAATTCGAAAAAATAATTATTGTATACAGTAAAAAAGTGCTGAAAACACTGATCATACCCAAATGTGAATACTGGTGAGTCTTGACGTCCCCATATAAAAAGGAAGAAATTAATAAACTAGAAAAAATGTTAAAAAATTTCACAGCCAAGATTGATGATATCTGCAAAGAACTCAATTACTGGGAAAGACTTCGTAAATTAAATTTATATTGATTGGAAAGAAGAAGAGAGAGATACACCATAATTTACACGTAGAAAATAATGGAAAAACTGGTACCTAACCTCAAGCTGAATCCAGTAAACACCCAAACAACAATGGAAAATAGGAAATGTAGAATATGTAGTGTCCCCAAACTAAAGGCCAGTCAAGGGACACGCTCAACTACAAAGAAATATAGCTTGGTTGCCAGGGGCCAAGACTATTCAACCAGCTTCCGAAGGAGATCAGGAACATAACTGGTGTCAACAGAATTCTTCAAAAGAAGACTAGACCCCTGACTCAGGAAGGTACCAGATGAGCCGGTGTGCCTGGCTATGTGCGATGCAGATCGCAAGAGAACAACTCACTCTTCCACTAGGCCAGGCCTAGAGGCCACAAGCTTGACCTTCGTGTGAAGAGAGACCAACTCACGGAACTGCTACGATATATATATATATATATATATATATATATATATATATATATATATATATATATATATATACACTTTCCTTTCAAAGGTTCAGTGCGATGATTCCTCATTTCACGAAGGTCAAGCTTCTCGCCCCTCCTCTCGAGTTGTCCTGGTGAAGTAGTGAGTTGGTTTCGTGTACTCTCCACCTCACATAGCCAGGTACGCCCGGCTCATCGTGGATTGTTCTGAGCCAGGCGTCTAATCTTCTTTTGAAGATGTCCACCGCAACACCACTCGTGTTCCTTAGGTCTTTGGGCAGCTGATGAAACAATTTTGGTCCTCTCACAACAAAACTATTTTCTTTCAGGGTTAAGGATGTTCCCTGTCTCGCCTTAAATTTGGGAACACGACACAGGCTTCCTTTTCTACTTTCTACAGTTGTTTGGGGAGTTACAGGGTTCAGAGTAAGATTAGGGACTAGTTTCTCCATTATTTTCCAAGTGTAAATAATGGTGTATCTCTCTCTTCTCCTTTCCACTGAATATAGGTTTAGTTCGCGTAACCTTTCCCAGTAATTTAGTTCTTTGCACCCCTTGATCTTGGCTGTGAAGCTTCTCTGAATCCATTCTAGCTGACTAATGTTTTCTTTTTTATATGGGGATGTTTGGACCGAGCAGTATACCAATTTGGGTATGATCAGTGTTTTCAGTAGAGGAGTCATTATATTCCTATCCCTTCTTTTAAAGGTTCTTAGTATCTGCCCAGTTATTCTCTTTGCTCTGTTTACTGCTACCTTATTTTGTGTTTCAAATTTCGCATCATCAGTCATTAAAACCCCTAAATCTTTTGTTCTAGAATTTCTCTGAATTTCCTGTCCATTTGGGGTATAATATTCCATGGATTTTAGGTCTTCTCTTTTTCCGTACCGTAACAGCTGAAATTTGTCAGTGTTAAACTTCATATTGTTGTCTTCTGTCCACTTGTAGATTCTGTTCATGTCGGTTTGTAGAGATCCTATATCCTCTGGGTTTCTTATTTTTCTACTGATCTTTGTGTCATCCGCAAATGATGTTACTGTGCTGTCTCTGGTAACGTCCTCATCTATGTCAGTTAGCATGATTATGAAGAGTAGTGGAGCTAATACTATTCCTTGTGGTACTGAGCTGGGGACCTCTGATTCTGATGAAGATACTCCTTGTACTGTAACGACTTGCCGCCGCTCACTAAGGAAATTATATATCAATTTCCCTACTTTTCCTATTATTCTCATATATTTCCGTTTATGTATTATGATTCCATGGTCACACTTGTCGAACACTTTGGCAAAGTCTGTGTATATTACATCATAGTTTTCATTACTTTGAAGTACATCAATAATGTTGTTGTAATGTTCCATTAATTGTGATAGGCATGATCTGCTTGACCGAAACCCATATTGGTTATCATTTAATTTTTTCTGAGTTTCCAAAAAGTCAGAGATTTTCTGTCTAACTATTCTTTCAAATATAGTTTTTGGCCTCGGATCGATCTCCTCCTTTATATATTGGGACTATGTTCGCGCTCTTCAGGATGGTCGGTATTTCTCCCGTGTCTAGTGATCGTCTCCATATCCAATATAGGAGCTCAGCGATTGCATTCTTGCAGTTTTTGATCAGTGTGGCATTCCATTTATCCGGTCCTGCCGCTGAGTGTGCTTTTAGTTTCCCTATAGCTTGTGTAATATTATCTGTCGTAAAGTCGAAGTCCGTTATACCTTCCCCTTGTAGTTCTTCAAAGAACGCGTTTCTATCGCATATCAGTTTGTCAGTTTTTGGGATACTGAAAGATGATTCGTACTGAGCTCTTAATATTTCAGATACTATTGTTAGATCATCAGATAAAGCACTGTTCTCGTTTTTCAAAGGTCCGATAGTCGCATGGTTTTTCTACTTCCTTTTTGCAAAATTATAGAAGTACTTTGACTTAACCTTTATTGTTTCTATATCGCCGTCTTCTTTTTCTGTATGCTTCTCAATTAGTTCCTGTATGATGTCATCGATACTCTGCAGTTCATCATTTAATATTTTTCTGATGTTGTTATCTTTACAGTTACTCTTAATTTTGCAGTCACTCTTTTTCTCTTTCGGAACAATGACCTCTTGTCTCTCGAACCTGCTTCTCTTTCCTCTTTGTTGTATTTTTGGAACATGTCTTTCTACAATTTCTAACGTCTTCTCCTCTAAAGTCATT
This sequence comes from Bathynomus jamesi, assembly GCA_023014485.1. Lineage (NCBI taxonomy): Eukaryota > Metazoa > Arthropoda > Malacostraca > Isopoda > Cirolanidae > Bathynomus > Bathynomus jamesi. Next base: position 114,846 of record JAJOZX010002615.1, on the reverse strand, counting down.
CTTTTCATCTTTCACCCCTCTCCTATATTCTCCGACTATTTTTCTGACTTGTCGGCAGTGGCCGGCGGATGATGATGGTGAGACTTTTTCCCTCTTTTTCTGAATGAATGTTAACCCACGAATGATAGGTGTTGCTCCTTACTTAACCCCTTATTCTCCTCTCTTCTCTTAACCCCCTACTCTCTCCTTTCTCTCGGGCTAGCCTTAGAGTGGATCTTAGGGTCTTTGTTAGCCTTAGCTTCTGTAGATCTGTAGATCTCTTCCTTTGTCTTGGCCTCGAAAATGGTTTCCCAATGTTATTACTTCCATGCTGGATGCAACATCTTCCCAGTTTATAACTTTGGAGTGAAAATAAAAATTTCGAATTTGCTTCTTTCTGTTGTGCGTGGTCTTTCCTTTCCTGTTGGATTTATATTAGTTGTTATTTCAATGATGTTGTGGTCCGATATCATGGTTGGGAATATTTCTACATTATCAATTAGGTTGCTGTTGTTTGTGAATACCAAATCTAGGCAATTGTTTTTTCTCATGTTTTCTGTTATTTCTTTCGTTAACATAAATTCATCAGCTAGAGCTAGTAGCATTTTCACCCGCTCCTGATCTTCCCGTGTGCCCCCCTTGTCCTGGTGTATATATATATAATATTTTTTCCTATCCTTTTATATTTCATGAATGGGAAATTAAAATCACCACAGAGAAAAATATTTGGGGTTGGACTTTGGAGAGTGTAGATCTTTTACCAAGTTTCTTACCTCCGTAATGGAATCTGAAAATTTTGAAGTTGGCGTGTTTGGGGGTCTGTACATTACAATTAGTACCATATTTAATTTTTCAACTTTTGCTGCTACACATTCAATATATTTTTTTTTTCAATTTAGACTTGGTTTGCTTCCTTTTGCTTAAAAATAAACTTGCTTTAAAATAATTGTCAGATAAATTAATAAAATAAAAAGACGCGAGAAAAATCAACCGAGATCTGGGCGAGGAAAAAATGAGAATATTATCCTTGTGACTAAAAATGAAATTGTGCCAAGACTGATTCGCGTATCATAATTGAAACAGATAAATACGTCTTCTAATAAACACACACGCACACACACACACACACACACACACACACACACACACACAGAATTAATAATTAATTAATTAATTAACACAAATACATTAATATATATATAAAGGTGCATTGAAATTTATCTAACGCTGAAATGATTTTATTTTGAATTAATGTATTCAGTATTCAGTAACTTACTTTTCTTTTGTGTCATTTCAAAAAGTTGTAAAAAGAGTTCCGAAACATGAAAGACGAATGAGTCAACTTACCTGAAAGAAAATAAAAAAGAAATTTTAATTAGTGATAAACTTTGCATACCTTTCAGAACATATATATATATATATATATATACAGGGCGTCCCAAAAATATGTATACACACTTTAACAGCTGATAGCTCAATTGATGTTTCTTTCTTTCCAAGTTAAACCCATTAGAATTAATAATGGCAGTCAGACTAAGCTTTGAACAAAGGAAATTCATTCTAAAATGCTACTGGAAGTGTGAAAACGCAGTTGAAGTGCAAAGACAGTTTAGGAGGGAGTTTCAAACAGATCCACCAACGCGACTTACCATCACTCGAATTAGAGATAAGTTTGAAGCCGATGGAACTGTTCAGAATGTCCACAAGAAGCGTTCCGGAAGACCACGGACATCGACAAGCCCCACAAAGCAAGAAAGAGTACTGGAAACGTATCACCAAAGTCCAAGAAAATCTGTGCGGCAAGCGAGTCGTGAGGTAGGAATTTCAGAATCGTCTGTCCAACGCATTTTGAAGCGCTGTCAATGGAAAGTTACATTCCAAGATTAGTCCATGCTATTAATGAAGATGATGATCCGGACCGAAGAGTGGAGTATTGCGAGTGGTACTTGGCACGATGTGGATGTGGATTGGACGAAGGGGTTTCGTAGAATACCCTCCGCGTTCACCAGACCTCACACCACTAGACTTTTTTTTATGGGGATACTTAAAAGACAAAGTCTACGCTATAAAACCTGCAACAGTCGCTGAATTGAGAGCAGCCATTGAACGAGAATGCACACAAATACCAAACGAAATGTTTCGTGATGTTTGCGACTCCATTGCTTCGCGTTATCAGCAGTGCCTGGACCAGAACGGACGTCAGTTTGAAAACAGGCGTTGACAAAACAATTAAATAATGTCTGTAGATTCTATTACATTTTGAAAATGAAATGTATTTTAATAAACACTGCCTTTATAAGTATTTAAAGTGTGTATACATTTTTTTGGGACGCCCTGTATATATATATATATATATATATATATATATGACATTTAATTTATATATATATATATATATATATATATATATATATATTATATATATATATATATGGGATGAATTTCACAGTTAAACACGTGAAATGAATGAATGATGCAAACTTACAAGAAAAAGAAAAATGATTCCAAGGTCTCTCGTGTATTCAGAAGTACACCTCGTCAGGGAATGAAGGAAGAAGGCGAGATGACGAAATATATACATATGTACAACGGGACAGAGAAATAAGAAATTTCTCTGTCCCGTTGTATATATATAATATATATATATATATATATATATATATATATATATATATATAAGCAAACAACCACAGAGAAAAGAAAAAAGAAACACGAAATCCGAGCGCTTTCGTGATATATTCACATCTTCAGGGAAAAACAAGAAATAGGTAGATTTTACAAAGTAAATGAGTTAAATACACAAGCAAAAAATTCCCAATCGGCTTGTGTATTTAACTCATTTACTTTGTAAAATCTGCCTATTTCTTGTTTTTCCCTGAAGATGTGAATATATCATGAAAGCGCTCGGATTTCGTGTTTCTTTTTCCTTTTCCCTGTGGTTGTTTGCTTATTAATATCACGTGTTGTTCTGTGATTTTAGTGCATATATATATATATATATAATATATATATATATATGGTGTAACAAAAGTTCGTTCTCATAGGGAAGTAAGATATAAAATATTTGAACGAGAAAATAGTTTTAACTATACATTACAAACGATACAATCAACTTACCAATTAATCCGGTACATGCTACTCCACATTGCCATTAACCTAACAGTGTTGCTACGTAATACATACAAACTCACCACGATCAATTCTGTTATACAGGGTGTACATAAAGTCAGGATCTATTTTTGTGAAGCACTTGGAAATTATATGGAATTCAATCATAAAATGATAAAGTGGTAACATTCATTAAATAATTAAGAGTAGGATTCGACGTGACGCCCATCAGTATCCCTGCACAACTCAAATCGTTCCGCAGCATTTCTAAACACATTCTGGAGCATTTGCGGGGTTATGTTATCTGCAGCAGTTCGTATACGTGTACGTAAGTTTTCAAGACTCGTAATCTTCGTCTGATAGACGTGCGACTCGATAAAGCCCCATGCAAAGAAATCTAAAGGGTTAAATCTGGTGATCTCGCTGGCCAAGGTCTGTTGCTTCCGCGTCCGATCCAGCGATTTGGAAAACGTCCATTTAGATAATCCTGAACAATTTTGGCATAGTGACAAGGAGCACCATCATGTTGATAGACGACGGTACTAACAATCCTATCCCCAATCAGCTGAGGTTCAAGGAATTGCTGCAACATGTCCAGATAAATAAGCCCCGTAACTGTAGCTTCAGCAAAGAAAAAAGGACCATAAACCTTAGATTTTGTTAAACCCATCCAGACATTAACTTTAGGCGAGTCTCTTTCCCAATTTTGGACGAAATCATTCGGTCTTTCATCTGCCCAAATTCGACAGTTATGGCGATTTACTTTTCCACACGTATGGAAAGTGGCTTCATCACTAAAGAGAATGTTGTCCATTAAATTATCACTCCAGATTTGTTCTACGAGATCAGCACACACAGCACTTCGTCGAGGGAAATCTTCCTCATGTAAATCATGTAAAACCTGCAAATGATAGCTTTTCTTCTGCAAATTAACTTTCGGAATTTTGTGCACAGATGACGTCGGGAGGCCGAGTCTGCGTGATGCAGCACGAACGGACGTACGTGGCTCCTCAGTGATAATTCCGCGTACTGCATTCACGGTAAGATCTGACATACACGGTCGTCCTGATCTTGCTTCATCATTTACAGATCCCGTTCGTTTAAATTTGTTCACCAATTTTCGTATTGTCTTGTCTATTGGCCCCGGCTTATGAAATCTCCTTCTAAACTTCTCTCTGATGTCATTGTATTTCTTTCCCTCGATTCGCCAAATTACTATTGCCACACGCTCTTCTGTATTCATTCTAAGGGCTTCTGAAAAGAAAAATAGAAAAAATAATTATTTCACAAAAATAGATCCTGACTTTATGTACACCCTGTATATTATTTCCTTATGAGAACAGATTTTTGCTACACCCTATATATATATATATATATATATATATATATATTAACAAATAACGAACATTCTTTAACTTATCATAACAACGTTTCGGAATAAACTCATTCCATCTTCAGGGCTAATTTTTTATTTTTATGCAAGAAGGAGGGGCCAAGGGTGAATATGATAAACGATAAATTATATTAAAGTTAAAGTACAAATTCTAACACATTAAGTTAAGATCACTTTTACAGTAATCTTAAAATTCCAAATTTTATGAAATATTGGAAAAGTGGAATATAGAAATAATTAAATTGAAAAGATAAAAATAGTGGATGAAATTGTCAATTAAAAGGTAAAGAACATTTCTTCTCATAAACTCAATAAATCAAAATTAAGGTTCTGTTTTTTTTAACTTGTAAAAATGAACAGAAATTCCCACAAATTTAAGTTTGAAATCGGAACTGCTCTTAGCGAGTACGGAGTGTTGACAGAAGTAAATAGACACCCTCGTTGTTTCTAAAATTTTTCTGATTTGATTATAAAAGTCAGTAAATAATAATAAATTTATTGAATGAATAAACGCAAAGGAGAAAAGAAGACTATTTTTTTTAAATATTTTGATTCAATTAATTTGGTTTTATTTATCGACTCTTATAATCAAATAAAAAAATTCTGGAAAAAAAAAAAAAACTAAGATGTCTATTTACTTTTGTCAATTCTCTGTACAAAGAAATTGCAGTTGGGGTTGGATGGTGTTTTTCACCTAACTCCGGAGAACAGTCGTAAAGGTTACGTCTTCCGAGGGAGCTTCCGACCGAAACTCCCATTCAAATTTGACCGAGAGATAGGGTAGTTGTTATTGAATGCGTGGGTGCGTATATGAGAGTTAGGTGGTTTAAATGATTGATTGGTTTGTCCGAAGTGACTTGCCATGGTCACACGTGTATACTGATAAACTATACAAGAGTGGAGAAACGTAGATGTGTCTTTATTGTAACCTAATGTATTTAGGATTTGTATTTTAACGTTAATATAATTGGTCGTTCATTCTTTTCAGCCCTGAAGATGGAGTGACTTTATTCCGAAACGTTGGTATTACGTAATGAAGAAGGTTCATTACTTTTTGGTGTTTTTTATTATTATATATATATATATATATATATATATATATATATATATATATGCGCTTCGTTTTGCTTTCGCCCGAATTGTTCATTTCATTTTGACAAAGGTCAAGCTTGTCACTCCACCTATATATATATATATATATATATATATATATATATATATATATATATATATAGGTGTTGCAGTATTCAGAATTTATGTATTGCAAATAAATGCTAAATATATAATTGCTTATTAAATGGAGTTAGTTTTGTATACGGAATGACGCATGGATACAGCTTAAGGTTGCGCAAGAGCTTCAAACAAGACGTAAAAAGTCTTCCTCCCATTGTTCTGCGAATCTTACTAGATACAGATTTCTTTTTACCTACACAATGGGGAAGTACTACCGGAACGGAGCGGAACTGAACTCCGGTGTGAACTCCGGTGCTAAAACTGTTGGCGAAGCTCCGCTTTGGAACTCTCTCTCTCTCTCTCTCTCTCTCTCTCTCTCTCTCTCTCTCTCTCTCTCTCTATCTATATATATATATATATATATATATCCGCTCGAATACACACAACCAGCCACATTATCCGGGCTATTCTTTATTAGGCGTGATTTAACAGTATTATTACACTTAAAGACAAAATTGATGCAAATTGCTTTAAGTAAAGTCGAAAGATATTGAAAATTGACATGGTAAGGTAGGCTACGGATATTTTTACGGTCAAATTCCTTTAGTTATATTATTATAATACCCATTCTTGGCTTTCCTAAGGCAATTATCTAAAAATGAAATAGGATAACATAATTTAGTACCAATATTCATGATATTGCGTAACTCGGAATCTAAAAATTCAGGACTGACAACTCTCAATGCTCTAAGAAACATAGCAGAGAAAATAGATTTAATCGAGGGATGATTGTCAGAATAAAAATACACATAAGAGTTATTATTAGTAGGCTTGCGATAAACTTCAAATTTGAAATGATTAGAGCATCTCCGAACTTTTAGATCCAGAAAAGATAAGCTTTCATCAATTTCTTTTTCAACCGTGAACTTAATAGATGGGACTAAATTGTTGAGCCTACCAAGAAATAAGTCAACATCCAAATTATTAGGTCAAAGGCATAAAATAACATCTATATACCTGTACCAAACAAGGTTAAAATTAACAATCGTAGGCAAAATTCTGCTTTAAAAAAATTCCATATATAGGTTAGCCAATACAGGTGAGAGGGGATTTCCCATCTCCAATCCAAACGACATAGCATAAAACTTATTTTCAAACTGAAATTTACAATCTTTGACGCAAAGCTTAGTTAACTAAATAAGAGTGTTGTGTTGCACAGGGAAAGAATATTCAGAGATCTTATCTTTTAAAAAAATCAAGTAGGTCATCAAGAGTCAAGAGGGACTTTTGTGAATAACGAGCATATATTAAAACTTACCATTTTGAAATTAGGAATTTGAGCATAAAAATATCCTTAGCCTACTTTACCATGTTAATTATCAATATCTTCCGACTTTACTTAAAGCACTTGGCATCAATGTAGTCTTTAAGTATAATAATACTGTTAAATCACACCTAATATAGAATAGCCCGGATAATGGGGTTGGCTGTGTGTATTCGATCGGATGTACAAAATGTAACTCAGTATATACAGGGTGTACATAAAGTCAGGATCTATTTTTGTGAAATAATTATTTTTTTCTATTTTTCTTTTCAGAAGCCCTTAGAATGAATACAGAAGAGCGTGTGGCAATAGTAATTTGGCGAATCGAGGGAAAGAAATACAATGACATCAGACAGAAGTTTAGAAGGAGATTTCATAAGCCGGGGACAATAGACAAGACAATACGAAAATTGGTGAACAAATTTAAACGAACGGGATCTGTAAATGATGAAGCAAGATCAGGACGACCGTGTATGTCAGATCTTACCGTGAATGCAGTACGCGGAATTATCACTGAGGAGCCACGTACGTCCGTTCGTGCTGCATCACACAGACTCGGCCTCCCGACGTCATCTGTGCACAAAATTCTGAAAGTTAATTTGCAGAAGAAAAGCTATCATTTGCAGGTTTTACATGATTTACATGAGGAAGATTTCCCTCGACGAAGTGCTGTGTGTGCTGATCTCGTAGAACAAATCTGGAGTGATAATTTAATGGACAACATTCTCTTTAGTGATGAAGCCACTTTCCATACGTGTGGAAAAGTAAATCGCCATAACTGTCGAATTTGGGCAGATGAAAGACCGAATGATTTCGTCCAAAATTGGGAAAGAGACTCACCTAAAGTTAATGTCTGGATGGGTTTAACAAAATCTAAGGTTTATGGTCCTTTTTTCTTTGCTGAAGCTACAGTTACGGGGCTTATTTATCTGGACATGTTGCAGCAATTCCTTGAACCTCAGCTGATTGGGGATAGGATTGTTAGTACCGTCGTCTATCAACATGATGGTGCTCCTTGTCACTATGCCAAAATTGTTCAGGATTATCTAAATGGACGTTTTCCAAATCGCTGGATCGGACGCGGAAGCAACAGACCTTGGCCAGCGAGATCACCAGATTTAACCCCTTTAGATTTCTTTGCATGGGGCTTTATCAAATCGCACGTCTATCAGACGAAGATTACGAGTCTTGAAAACTTACGTACACGTATACAAACTGCTGCAGATAACATAACCCCGCAAATGCTCCAGAATGTGTTTAGAAATGCTGCGGAACGATTTGAGCTGTGCAGGGATACTGATGGGCGTCACGTCGAATCCTACTCTTAATTATTTAATAAATGTTACCACTTTATCATTTTATGATTGAATTCCATATAATTTCCAAGTGCTTCACAAAAATAGATCCTGACTTTATGTACACCCTGTATAGGCCAAACGGGTAAAACGCTAGATATTAGGTAAAACAGTATAAATATGCGTGTAGAACAGCAAATAATTCTAATGCATTGTTTAACCATATGTATATATGTAATCATAGCATCAAGTGGGATAGTTCTAAAGCGCCCGTTAAAAACAGAGATATAATAGAAAGGAATATTCTAGAATGTGCATTTATCCATTTTAAAAATAATTTTAATAACAGTGCGGGAATGTATAAAACTGACAATATCCTGTTTAAATTCCTTCTGCCTCTCATTAAGTCTTGTTAATTATGTGCTAATCTTTTTGTTTCCGCCCCACTGTATATATGATATTTTGGGCTTCTCGCCTGCTCCCTTCATTCCCTGACGAGGTGTACTTCTGAATACACAAAAGGCCTTGAAATAATTTTTATTTTTCCTTGTGGGTTTACATCATTAATTCATTTCATGTGTTTAATTGTGAATTTCATCCCATATATATATTTAGGGTGGTCCTCAAGCATAGGGGGATTTTCAAACGTATATTTCTCTTGCTCCCAGGGTCTCAATCTGTGAGGTTATGCATAAAAACACTGTGGTTAAAATGTCATTGAGAAATAATAATATTTACCCTGTGCTCAAGAAGGTTGAAGTTATGCCCCTATGTGGGCCGTTGACACACCTTGCTGAGAGGGTCGGATTGTGTGTGGTGTTGCTCTCACCGTTGACAGATTAGTGTTTTTTTTTGGCTTGCCTTTAGAATTGGTATTAAACGTTTCCAATGTATCTTCCCCAGGTGTTATTTTGGTGAAATGGCCAGTACACGTTCAAAAGACTTCCTTGTGACACCAGTCTCTGCACTCACGGGGAGCAAGCTGCCGTCCATCGGCGACGTCCTCGGCCTGACTCTGCACAAGCTGAGCACGAAGGCGGCAACGACGACGAGGGAGGCTGTCACGGCCGTTGCTGATGAAGTGCTTATCTTGTGGACGAAAGCGCGGATTCCAACGACGAGACGAGACCACATCACTGAGAAGCTAGAGAAGTTGTATGGCGAATACAAGCTTCTCAAGAAGAACAAGAATCGACGTTCAGATGCCCAGATTGCACGGGAAGCCTCCTTCCAGCAGATGTTCTGCAACCTCTTCGATGTCGCCCACGCTGACGCACTGAACATGATGAACATCGAGGAGGACAAGGCCTTCCTGATCGCCCAACGAGAACCCGGCCGCAGGGGGACCATGGGAGGAGCTGATGTGGTCCTGGCTCGCACAGAGCGCAATGTTGCGCAGCGGAGGGAGGCTGAACAACGCCGTCGGCGCCGTGCGACTGAAGAAATGGCCACTACTTCTCAAACAGCAGAATTGGCCTCTTCCAGCTCGAGCTCTTCACCCCCCAGCGACTCTCCCACCCGTGGCGCTGTCGGAGGTTGCAGCCCACCCAAGCGCAGTCGGCCGGCGAATATCATTTCACCGGCACTGACGGCTAGCTTGGACCGCACGAAGCTGACCGACCGCGACGCCGTTTACGTGCTCGGTGAGACGGCTCGGTCCCTTGGCCACAACATTGATGAGTTGAACATCAACCGGTCGTCCATACGGCGCCAGAGGATGGCGCAACGCCAACAAGTTGCCGCTCAGCTCAAGGAGCCCTTCCATCGAGAAGCTGCGCTCGTTGTTCACTGGGATGGGAAGCTGATGGCGGATCTGACGTCCAAGGAACAGGTTGATCGACTCCCGATCCTGGTCTCTTGTGGCGGCGAGGGCAGCTCCTCCAGGTCGCCAAGCTCGGTTCCGGTACTGGTGCAAACTGTGCCAAAGCTGTGGTGGAAGCTCTGCGAGACTGGGGATTGGATGACAAAGTTGGTGCCCTCTCGTTCGGCACTACGGCTTCAAACACGGGAAAGAACACAGGTGCATGCGTGCTGATCGAGCAGGAACTTGGGAGAAGCCTCCTCTATCTGGCATGTCGTCACCATGTCCTGGAGCTTCTTGTCAGTGCGGTTTTCACGGAAGTCCTTGGACCGTCGTTGGCACCCGAGGTTCAGCTCTTCAAGCGATTCAAGGCGCAATGGGAGTTTGTGAACCAAGAAGATTACGACCACGTCATGAGTGATGCCAACGCTCGTCAAATCGTCGAGGAGGATGAAGACTCCATCATCGAGTTCTGCAAGAAGGCCTTGCAGAAAGGTCACCATCGGGATGATTATTTGGAGCTCTTGGAACTCACCATCATCTTCCTCGGCGGAGTGCCCCCCCGTGGGATTCGGTTCCGAGCGCCCGGTGCGATGCACCAGGCTCGCTGGATGTCGAAGGTGTTGTACGCCCTGAAGGTATGGATGTTCCGGCGGCAGTTACGGCTCACAGCCAAAGAAGAGGCCGGAGTTCGGCGCCTGAGCGTGTTCGCCGTGAAGTTCTACACAAAGGCGTGGACGGAGGCCCCGAACGCGGCGAAGGCCCCCCTGAGAGATCGCTGGCTCCTCCAGCTCTGGAAAAATACGAAGACAAGGAGGTGGCGAAAGCAGCCAAGTCGAAATTCGCCAACCACCTGTGGTACTTGTCCGAGGAGTTGGTGGCCCTGGCTCTCTTCGACGACGATGTTCCTCCGGAAACGAAGAAGGCGATGACTGCTGCGATGTTGGAGGAGCCAACGGAGGAGGACGACCCGCCCAAGAGAGCGTCGGTCCTGGCGTGCTCTTCCCTGTCATTAGAGACATTCGTGACGGGGAGGACTCGCCAGTTCTTCGACCGACTCCAATTGCGACGTGGATTCCTGGAACAGGATGTGTCGAAATGGCCGGACAGCGAGCAATTCCAAGCGGCTGCCGAGGTGGTCCGGAACCTGTCCGTGACCAACGACCATGCCGAGCGGGCCGTGGCGTTGGCACAAGAATACAACAGGCGCCACACGAAGAAGGAGGACCAGCTGCAGTACATGCTCCTGGGTGTTGCAGAGCACCGGAAGAAATTCCCGGACGCTCGGAAGGCCACGCTGCGAACCGGGCGACAATGAGTGGCGTCAGCACCCATGAGACCCCCGCCCCTGAGCGGCTAATACCCTTAAATGGGGGGGACCCGGAGGCTGGTATACCCTATAAACTTCAACCTTCATGAGCACAGGGTAAATATTATTATTTCTTAATAAAATTTTAACCACAGTGTTTTTATGGGTAACCTCACACATTGAGGCCCTGGGAGCTGAATAATTCCAACTTTCGATTTTGAGGACCACCCTAATATATATATATATATATACACACTTGCACATAACTAAAACCTATTCACACACACACACACACACAAAAATAAAAACAAAACGTGTAAGTACGTTAACTATAAATTTCTTGAAATTATTACGCTTCTAAAATCCAAAACAAAAAATGAAAAAAGAAATCAGGAAATAAGAGACACTTAACCCTTAATTTTGATTTTAATTAAGTTTGTAAGCGTTTTATACCTTTTTACGTGCAAAAATTCATAATTGCACGCAACGTAAAAGAATAATAATGAAAAAAAGACTCGTGTCGTTCATTGTTGACTTTGAAAACGTTTCTGTGTTTCGAGATTGCTTTTGTTCAGCGGAAAAAATGGGAGAAGCAGAGGGGAAAGGAGGAAAAGGAAGAAAGGGGAAAATGAAGCAAAAGGAGGGAAATGTTGAAAGAGGGGGGGGGGGAGAGAAAATGAGGGAAGGAAGAAAACGTGAGGAGACAAAACGAGGGAAAGGAAAAAAGAGGGGAAAATAAGCAGGCTGAGGGAAATGATGAAAGAGGAAAAAATAGACAAACTGACGGAAAGGAAGAGAGGGAAATAGACAAAATGAGGGAAAGGAAGAAGGGAAAAGAGGCAAATAAGGGAGAGGAAGAAAGATAAGAGAGTAAAATGAGGGAAAAAAGAGGAAAAAGACAAAGGGGAAAGGAAGAAAGAGGGGAAAACAAAGTGAAGAAAAGTGGAATACAAAATAAGGAGGGAGGGAGGATGGGATGAAGAGAAAGGGAACAAATAACCAAAGTGAATAAGAGGGGAAATGAAGTGGAACGGAAAGTGAAAAATGAATGGAAAAATAGGGAAGTTTGTATAGAGGGAAACTTCAAGAAAGAAAAATTAAAACAACTCAGATGAGACTAAAGTAATAAAACACGAAATTTCGCATGAATGAAAGAAAGCAAAAATTTACATTGAAAATCTATATTTAGCTTCACAGTAATTTTTTTTATGCAGGAGGAAGGAGGAGCCAAGGGCAAATGCTCGCAAAGGCATAGAAGAAGAAGAGAGCCAAAAATCAAGGACCGGGGTTTTTGAGATGCCTAGACACTCTGCGTTTGAAAGATGGGAGGTCATAGACAGGAGGAAAGATGGATTGAGGAAGATTGCTCCAGATTTATACGAGTATAAATATAAAAAAATAAACGAAATAATAAACAATACATTCGTGAGACGTAATATATACACAATGTTCCATAAGTCAAGCATATCAAGGAATTATATCGTAGTTACTTATAATATATATATATATATATATATACAGGGTGGGCCGTAAGATTCCATACATAGGAAAAATAAACATTTTGTTATGGACAACCATTTTTATTTATATAATATGCTCTACATGGTTGCCATTGTTTTGAAAACACATTTCAATACGTGTTCCCCACTGTTGATGAACACGCATTAGCACAGTTGACGTTATGCTTGTAATGGCGTTGGTGATACGTTCCTTTAGATGATTTATGTCTCGTATCTTTTCCTGATACACCATGGCCTTCAAGTGCCCCCAAAGATAGAAATCAAGGGGGGTGAGATCTGGGGATCTGGGAGGCCACTCCACAGGACCACGCCGACCAATCCAAGCATCCGGAAACTACTGCTGATCCAAATACCGACGCACGTGAAGACCATAATGAGGTGGAGCTCCATCTTGCTGGAAGTAAACTGGGAAGTTACCTTCCTCGTTTAGCAGGGATGGGAAAATCTCTTCTTGCAACATGTTAAGATACCTTTCGGCATTAAGATTTCCACTGACAAAAAAAATTGGTCCAATAATTCTGTCACCCCATATCCCGGCCCACACCATCACTTTACCGGCACCTTGCATCTTCGTCGGACTCAGCCAGTTAGGGTTAGCATTACTCCAATAACGTATGTTTTGCCGATTAACCTCTCCATTGACGTAAAATTTGCTTCATCAGTAAACAAGATCTTACGTCAAACGCATATTCTTAGGGTATCTGAAACATAAAAACAAACGTTTAATTTTTCCTATGTATGGAAACTTACGACCCACCCTGTATATATATATATATATATATATATATATATATATATATATATATTATTAATATAATATATTTATAACTGCAAACACGCAGTATAATTAACGTAAAGAACGACGCTTTGTATAGGAGAATTATCCGCGCAAGATAAGAGCGAAAGAACGAAACAAATGAAAAAATGAGGTAACCACCCGGGAATCGAACCCGGGATCTTCCGATTGCCGGTCAGATATGATAACCATTACAATGGTTATTATATGATAACCATTGGTGTAATGGTTATCATATCTGACCGGCAATCGGAAGATCCCGGGTTCGATTCCTGGGTGGTTACCTCATTTTTCATTTGTTTCGTTCTTTCGCATATATATATATATATATATATATATAGTGGCGTACTTCATTATCAGTGCATTATTTAAAGAGATAAAATTACTAAAGCTCGATGATGTAATCAAAGTGGCACATTATATTTTTATTTATGAGTGTAAGAACAAAATCATTAACTCATAATGGGTAACAAGATAGTTTGTAACTCAAGAAATACACTCATATCAGACCAGAAGTAGAGCAAAGCACGTTATACTTCAGGTTACATTGCCTTCATCTCCAAAACTACCCATTTTCATTGGATTGAAACTATGGAATAATTTAAATGCTGATATAAAAAATATTGTGAATGTAAATTCGTTTAAAACCAAGTTGAAATCCTGATTAATTAATGATGACATGCTTATAAAAATCTAGGATTAATGTACATTACTATTGTTTATTCATTTCTCGCGTGTAATCTTGGATTAAAGACACATTACTCGTGATGTTCATTTCTTATCTCTCGTGATTTGTTTGTATGGTATTGGTATAATACCTTCAATAATGACCTTGCGTTAGTTATATCGCTAATGATAATTTAAGATTAATACATACCTCAATTATTTATTAATAATACTTACTCATCATTTATTTATTATTAATTAATAATAACTATCTGTTTTATTTTTAATAAGAGCCCAGTAAAGCCTAAAGCTTAAGGCCCAAATAAAATAAATAAATAGTCCAGCTTCACAATTATTTAGGTCATTTTGAATTGTACGATCACTGTACTTATTTTATTATTAATAAAGGTTATTTAAAAACGTTTTAATATCCTTACATCAATAGTTACGTATATATATATACAGGGTGGTGCAAAAGTCTGGACCCATAGGCGGTTTATATGGAAAAAAAGTGTGGCCTGCAGGAAGTTTATTATGAAATGAAATTTAATTAACCATACACCAGTGACTAAATTATGTTAAATTTAACGTTCTAGTTCAGAATTTACAATAAGTGTTCGAATTGATGTCATCTTCTTCCAAACACTTTTCTTTGCACATTTGTAAGCATAGTAATATTCGTTCTTATGGCTTCAATTTCTGTTGTGATGTTATCCTTTAGCGCTTGTATTGTTCTTGGTTTGTTAACGTAAACCACTGATTATAAAAATCGAAAGATATTTTTTATATAGTAAATTGCCTATGGGTCCAGACTTTTGCACCACCCTGTGTATATATATATATATATATATATATATATATATATATATATATATATAGTGGCGTAATTCATTATCATTTCCAATAATCAGATCTGGAAAAAAGAAAACGATTCTGAAAAATGAGAATTTGTCCTCATGATGCTTCACTTATGGGATACCCTGTATATATTAGGCAGAAAGGTACGTTAGATTACTAAATTACATGTAGATAGATACATACGGTATTATGAATAAATATGAGCACTTTAAAAATATTTAGGAATTGAAACAATCTGATAATATATA
This sequence comes from Bathynomus jamesi, assembly GCA_023014485.1. Taxonomy (NCBI): domain Eukaryota; kingdom Metazoa; phylum Arthropoda; class Malacostraca; order Isopoda; family Cirolanidae; genus Bathynomus; species Bathynomus jamesi. Next base: position 99,376 of record JAJOZX010002615.1, on the reverse strand, counting down.
TATTATATATATATATATGAAAATTATTTCACGAAAGTAAACACGTGAAAAATATTTATGATGAATAAAACCACGAAGGAAAGGAAACACAAAAAGGTGCTCAAGCGCTTTCGTCTAATGACATCCTCAGGAACACTGTGTTCCTGAGGATGTCATTAGACGAAAGCGCTTGAGCACCTTTTTGTGTTTCCTTTCCTTCGTGGTTTTATTCATCATATATATATATATATATATATATATATATATTGTAGACTATATGAACACCAATAAATTACAAAAGTTAAAAACCAGCTCTGGCATGAGATCAAAAACCCTTTAAGAGACCGCCGATACGTTAGTAGATAAAGCGGATTTAATACATTATAAAGCTAGAATTTCAGCCTTATGATCATTACAACTGCAGTGGTTTACATCTTAGAATCATCTCCCATAAATAGTTAAGTAGATATAACTTTTTTATTTGTACTCTAGAAACCTTTTCTATTTATTATTATTATTATTTTACACACACACACACACGCACACGATATATATATATATATATATATATATATATATATATATATATATATATATATCTTATTTGAATAAATGAATTATTATTTCTTCATATATTTTAGTTCAAATACTAATAAGTATCATTATTATTATTATTATTATTATTATTATTATTATTATTAACCAATTATAAACATTAAGTACTTAATATTTCTACTAGTCATGCATAAATATGATTTACTGTCGACTATTTCCTATTAAATATTACTTCCTTTACGAAATCGCATAAAAAAATCGTAAAAGCGATGAGATGCAGAAAGACTTACCAATAAAAGGGTTTTATACATTCAAAATAAAGTTTTCTCGAAGTGAACATAAGTTACGACACCATTTAATTAAAAGATGTTTAGTTCTGTCCCCAGTCACGTTACGTCCACTTCAAAATGAGGGTAAATGTTGTCCTTAACAGAAAGAGGGTAAAGAGATGAGGGGAACATAGGAGAGAGTAGATACCAAAAAAAAAGAGATAAAGATAGGATAACATAAGCATTCTAAAAAAACTCTATATTTAACTTAACAAAGAATTTGTAATTTAGACTAAGAGAATACTGTCTTTTTAAAGTTATGATGCCCAATTTTGTTAAAATTACACTAACTGCTTCAAATTGTCCTCTTTAGCTGATCTTTTTTCTGTCTCATCTACTCTATGATCAATCCAGAATGCTCTCTTTAAAGACACGCTTCTCTCTCTATTCTTTACTACGCATTACACGCGTTTTACACACTACTCAATCTTTTCAAAATAAAAAAAAAAGCATCGTAAGCTTAGGAGACCTTGATTTTGGCTCTCGCCTTCTTATATAAGGGGGCATTTTTACGAGTGCTCGCCCTTGGCCCTTCCTTCCTTCCTGCATAAACAAATAATGTTACTCGAAAATAAATCTGTTCGGATTAACCACATAAGCTTTTATTTACTCGGAAATAATTACTTTTAAATTTCACACATGAAGTCAAATCCACTTACGAGTAAATGTTATCTTATGCGTTTTAATCTGAGCTCAATTTAGTTAAATGTTAACAAAATTGGGACTCATAATTTTAAATCCAGTAATTTATTAGTCTAAAATCTAAACAAATTATTTATTTAAATTAAATATAGAGTTTTTTGAGTGCAAGTATGACAAATTAGTGCGTTTAACCATTAATTATAATTAATGGTTAATTAATTGTCATTATTATTAATGACCCCACGAAGTATTCTAATCAGGAAGCCAGGTAAAACGCTCCAATTTGTGGTGCTTGCACCAAGAAACTCTCTATTTAATTTAAACAAATAATTTGCTAAGATTTTAGACTAATAATAATTAATAATAATTAATAATTAATAATTAATTATTATTATAATGTTCAACTAAATATCCTTCTGATAAATTCCAACAGTAATTCTATTCCTTTAAACTACAGAATTTAAATAATTTAATAATAAATTAAATGAATTTCACATAAGAATAAATCTAGATTTATGCTAAAATAAACTTACCCACTCGCCGCAATCATCACTGTCTGCATTTTGGACTTGGCTTGAGATAAAACGTACCCACGAAGTAATACAATCATTTAACGGTATTATGTTCACTAAAATTATCAGAATCATCAACTGGAACGCTTCAATGAGCGCATTATGAATTCATATTGTTTGTAATAATAATAATATTATTATTATAATAAATACTGAATGTATATTGGGTGAATTACAAACGTCATTTCTTATTTTCAACTATTAGTTCGCTTATAGTGTATATGCTAAATAAATTAATCCGTCTTATTCATCGGCCAGTCACAGAGACGAATTCGAAAGCTGGGGTTTTCAGTCTTGGGTCTGAGACACACACTTCAGTGTGCCTCTAATATGTTATAGGTGGGACGTTGTCTGTTCTGCATTTAAAATGCAATTTTAAAAGAATATTATCGAGATTTCCCTCTCTCTGCGTACATTAAAGGGCAACAGTGTATCTCAATAAATAAATAAATTAAATTAATTAATTAATTCAATTAATAAATAAATAAATTTAATTAATTAATAAATTAATTAAATAGTTAAACTGTCGTCATTCTGGAATCTCTTTTCGTTCAGAATGTCGTTCGCACGCTACCGATGCCGTTAAACGGAATTCACAATCAGTGAGTAATGAGTACAAATAAACATAAATTAAATAAAGTAATAAATACAGTAAATCACTACATTTGGTGGCAGCAACTTTCACATTAAAAGCTCGTGGCTTTACCACTACTCTCCCATAGGCGGTTACTCTTTCACTTCTGATACACATATTTTCCCATGTTTTTGCTTATTTCTATTTTTGTTAAATCCCCCCACCCCCACAAAAAAATAAAACAAGCAAAGTGCTGCGAAAAATTACTGCTCATTAAATTAAAAATTTACTCTCTCAGCTTTTTGAATTTGAAAATACTCCAAATGAACAAAATTATGAAGTCATTCATGTGGATTTTTAAGTTAAAAGAGTTTCTCTCAAAACTTAATAAGAACGTAATTTTCGTTATAATTAAATTATAATTTAAAAAAATTCAGAAAATTGGAAAAAAATAATTATCAGAATTCAAAAATAAAACTCAAAATGGAACAAGTGAAACAAAACTCCAAAAACTGAATAAAACTGCAAAAACTGAATAAGAATAAAAGAATTGACTAGAATTCCAAAAATTGAATAAAAATCCAAACATTTGAACAGAAATCTAAAAACTGAACAAAACTAAAAAAATTTAACAAAACAAAAAATGAACAAAACAACAAAAAAAAAAATCAATAAAACTCCAAACATTGAATAAAACTCCAAATATTGAATAAAAATCCAAACATTTGAACAGAAATCTAAAAATTGAACAAAACTAAAAAATTTAACAAAACAAAAAATGAACAAAACAACAACAAAAAATAAATAAAACTCCAAACATTGAATAAAATCCAAATATTGAATAAAAACTCAAACATTTGAACAGAAATCTAAAAATTGAACAAAACTAAACAAAATTGAACAAAACTAAAAAAATTTAACAAAACAAAAAATGAACAAAACAAAACGAAAAATCAATAAGACTCCAAACATTGAATAAAACTCCAAATATTGAATAAAAGTAAAAAACTAAACAAAACTAAAAAATTGGCAAAACTCAAAAAATTTACAAAACGTTAAAATTAAAAGCAAAAATTGAAGATCTCTTAGCATACGAATGATTTTTAACCCCACAAAGCAAAACAATTACATTGTCTTTCCCAGTCAACAAATAACTTTTAACGAATAACCGTAACAAAAAACTTCTAGCAAAAGCCCAAATTTCTAACCAAAAGTATTAAGGAAATAATGTTTTTTTACGACGGAGAATTTCTTTATAAAGATTTTTTTTGTATTTGACTCCAAAGCTCAACTGACCTAATTTTTATTTTTTATCATTCCTTTAATTCACATGCCTCTTACTGACGATATAGCTGTAGCCATCTTTAAAATCATCTATAATATATATAATATATATATATATATATATATATATATATACGTATATAATGCTTGTGTGTGTGTGTGTGTGTGTGTATACACACTCTCTATGTCTAAATTTCTCTTAGAGACCTTTAGTTTAATTCTACATGAACTGATATATGAAAAACAAATCTGCAAGACGCAAGTTCTAGACAACCGTGCTCCAAATAGACGCCACAATGTCGGCAAAGTCGAAATTTTCATCTCGGATGCGGATAAATTCGACCTTAAAACGTATGGCTGTATATCTGCTGCAATAGAGGTTAGATTTCCATGCATTTAAAGCTGTTTGTAGACCTAATGTCCTTTTTTTATTTTATGACATAACACTACTTGACTGATAAAAAACAACGGTTTTCAAATGCAAATTTGATAAAAAGCCGTGGCACGAAAAAAAGCGAAAGTGGATTTGATCCGATATGCCAATGAAATTAATTACGTTACTATTTAGTGTATAGACAATCAAAACAGGAAATCGTACTTCTTTTAAGCAAATTACAACCCCTTTAATTTCTTTCAATGACTGTAAAATCGCCAAAGGATATTTTACGACTTTAATTAAAATATCTAAAATAACTTATAATTACAAACACCCTGTTAAAGATAAAAAGAAATGTGTGTGAAGTATCATAATTTTTCATAACTTCTATTATATTTTATATGAATTATGTTACAAAACTGTCAAATATACAGGGTGGCGCAAAAGTCGGCTACTATAGGAATTTTCAGTGTTGACTATAATATAATTTTTCTTTTATGTAGGTGATGGCTACAAAATTAACAATAGACGAGGGGGTGAGCTTAGTTTTAATGTATGGAATACCAGGTACTACAAATCGATCAATTGCTAGAGAATTTAAATTCTGGTTTTAATGTATGGAATACCAGGTACTACAAATCGATCAATTGCTAGAGAATTTAAATTCTGGTTTTAATGTATGGAATACCAGGTACTACAAATCGATCAATTGCTAGAGAATTTAAATTCTGGTTTTAATGTATGGAATACCAGGTACTACAAATCGATGAATCGGTACAAAATTTAAATTCTTTACAGATTCATCGATTTGTAGTGCCTGGTATTCCATACATTATTCCATTCCATAAAAAAAAAAATATAATAGTGAACACTGAAATTCGTATGATCCCGACTTTTGCGCCACCCTGTATACTGAATGCAAGTGGCAATTATTATTTTTATAATAATAATAATATAATATATATATAACTGCAATTATCTTATATTATAATAATAATAATGTCTAAGCGTCCAACTTAGTTAACATTACTTCAAATATGAAAATTAATGAATTATAGGGATTTTTTTTTTCCATTTTATGGGAACCACCATTTTTTTTAAAAATAAATACATGGTTTTGCAGCATTTTTTATGCTGATTCCAAATATATTATTCTTTTTCAGGAGAAATAAAAAATAAGAAAGTTATAGTCAATAAATTTTTATTATTTATATGATATGCCACGATGACGTCATTTGTACAATAACGTCATCGTAAGCGCTCAGTTAGGGCCTAATAGCCTATTTCTAATAGTTCAAATCAGTTGTTAATTTACCTTGAATGAAAATATTTGCTTCGACTTGACAATATGGAAAATTATAACCTAATTTGGCTAGCAAGAAATATCACATGTGAAGAAGATGCATTAAAGTTTTTACAACAGAATGATGTTATTCCTAAAACCAAACAATGTAATAAAAAACACGAAATGTCGATAACCAAAAGAAGCGACAGTAAATGCTCAATGGAATGGCGGTGTTCAAAACAAACGTGCCGAGAAAAGGTGTCTGTACGCAAGAATACTTGGCTAGAGGATTCAAAACTACCTCTTGAAACTATAATTTCATTAATGTATTGTTGGTCTCAAGAGTATACAACAATCAAATTTTGCGAAAAGGAATTCGGCATCTCCCATGGAAGAATCGTGGATTATAACAATTACTTTAGAGGTAATTAAGTTTTAAACAATTAACCTAACCTAACTAACCTAACCAAACCTAATGCAAATTTTGAATGATATTGTTCATTTTATGAGAAAATAAAGAAATATCGTATAAATAATAAAATATTAATGACTACAACTTTCTTATTTTGTATTTCTCCTACAAAAGAATAATATATTTGGAATCAGCATAAAAAAAATGCTTCAGAACAATATATTTATTTAAAAAAATGGTGGTTCCCATAAAATGGAAAAGACCCACCCCAATGACCAGGATGGGAGGGGGGGTGGGGAACGTTAGGCAGGAGACAGGGAGTGCGGAACTCCCGTTTCTCTCGTTACTGTTCTCCTTAGCTGATTTTTATTCGTGTCTCATGTACCCTGTAAGCAGTCCAGCATGCTCTCAAACACGCGCTTTGTCCCTCTATTACTCACTACATATACATGCATCTTACACACTACAACACTCTTTTCAAAATAAAAAAGTTAACATTTTTAACAGCCTTCAAGACCTTGATTTCGACTCTCAACTTTTCCCTCTATGCGGAGAAGGGGGACATTCTTGCGGGCATTCGCCCTTGACCCTCCCTCCTGCATAAAAAAAAAAAAAAAAAAAAAAAATAATAATTCTAGTAATTAATATAATATAAAACTAACCATTTTATAATTATTATTTTAATACGTGGTACAAATATCTTAAAAAGATAATATTTCAAATAGTTGACCTCACATTTTTAAACTTTGCCTCCATTTTTTACCTCATTTGCATGCAATGAAAGCATCTTCCATTTTTTACCCAGATTTTCGAGGTAAATTCAAATGGATTCTAAAAATATTCTCAATAATACAAAATAGAAATAAAACTATTTTTTATTATAAAAATAAAAATATTTTTTAATTTTTAACATTATTATTATTATTATTATTTTTCAAAGAATAATATCTTAAATTTTAATATTAAAATACATTCCACACCTCTATAAACATACATTTATTTTATTTTATTTTTAATTTTGCGCTTTCGAAAAACGTTTTTAAGTTTTTTAATATTTATTTTATTTGAAATATATCTCAAAAAAATGGGATACGCATTCGTTTTCTGTCTTTTTTTTTTTTAACAGGGGCTTTTATTTTTTTATTTTTTAGGTATTATACAGGGTGGGCCGTAAGTTTCCATACATAGGAAAATTTAAACGTTTGTTTTTATGTTTCAGATACCCTAAGAATATGCGTTTGACGAAAGAGCAACGAATTGAAATCATACTGATGGCTGGGTCGGGAAGCAGTTGCATGGTTGCAATGAACTTTAACAGAAAACATGGAACGAACATCACACACGACACTGTGGCAAAACTTATTAACAAGTTTCAGAAAACTGGAAATGTTGCAGATCAACCGCGAAGTGGTCCAAGACGTACAGCCACCGATGAAGACACAACAGCTACGATACTTACAGCGCTTACACGGAGTCCCAGAAAAAGTACACGACGGTTGTCTGCAGAAAGTGGTGTCAGCAGATCGAGTATCAGGCGCATTTTGAAAGCAAACAAATGGCATCCATACAAATTGCATATGGCACAGCATTTGAGTGAAGACGACGACCCGGATAGACGGATGGAATTCTGTGAATGGGCATTAACGAAAGTGAACGAGGATGCAAACTTTTCAACTAAGATCTTGTTTACTGATGAAGCAAATTTTTACGTCAATGGAGAGGTTAATCGGCAAAACATACGTTATTGGAGTAATGCTAACCCTAACTGGCTGAGTCCGACGAAGATGCAAGGTGCCGGTAAAGTGATGGTGTGGGCCGGGATATGGGGTGACAGAATTATTGGACCAATTTTTGTCAGTGGAAATCTTAATGCCGAAAGGTATCTTAACATGTTGCAAGAAGAGATTTTCCCATCCCTGCTAAACGAGGAAGGTAACTTCCCAGTTTACTTCCAGCAAGATGGAGCTCCACCTCATTATGGTCTTCACGTGCGTCGGTATTTGGATCAGCAGCAGTTTCCGGATGCTTGGATTGGTCGGCGTGGTCCTGTGGAGTGGCCTCCCAGATCCCCAGATCTCACCCCCCTTGATTTCTATCTTTGGGGGCACTTGAAGGCCATGGTGTATCAGGAAAAGATACGAGACATAAATCATCTAAAGGAACGTATCACCAACGCCATTACAAGCATAACGTCAACTGTGCTAATGCGTGTTCATCAACAGTGGGGAACACGTATTGAAATGTGTTTTCAAAACAATGGCAACCATGTAGAGCATATTATATAAATAAAAATGGTTGTCCATAAAAAAATGTTTATTTTTCCTATGTATGGAAACTTACGGCCCACCCTGTGTAGATTTAATGTTTGGTATAAATTTCAACTGTTTTAATATCGGATTTAACGTTCTATTTTAGCATGTAATAATAATAATAATAATAATAATAATAATAATAATAATAATAATAGTTTAATGTTTTATTAAAAGAAGTTGACGAAATTAATAGACACCACGATAATTTTTCTCAAGAACAAATGGTAAAACTCACCATTGGAATACCAAAACGTATGTTAGCTTTATATAATGCAAAACAACGCCTTACTAAATATATTAATTCAATAGTTATGTTATTAGTTATTGAGTTTTATTATCAAATCGAAAACTGTGGAAAAACCGAAGTTTGTCTATTTACTTTTGTCAACCCTTTGTGTTATGTATATATATATTATATATATATATATATATATATATATACCCTTTCCCCTATAACAGACTGGCACAATTACATGATCAAAATTACAGTAATTTACAGTAAAACAAACTCCGTTGCCAAGGAGACTGCAATAACCTAGAAGTGATAAAAAAAATTCACTTATTAGAAACAAAACTTGTTGTCCAATTGTAAGGTCTGCCTCGCACCGAACGATAGCCAAGAATAGTACGAAAAACTTATAAATATGTTCCTTATTTTGTCTTTATTTTCTTAATTCAACTTCTCGTAATTGAGAATATTCACATAAACACGTTTATAATCATTAATTAATTAACTTAATAGCGCTTTAAAATTGAGGAAGAGGTGATCCAACAGCCACGAACAAAGATGAACTGAAAGGTGTTGATGACAACTCAGATCCTTCTTTTTTTTCTTCCTTTCTTCTTTTTGTGGTCCCCATAAACGTCACTGGCTCTAATCTTCCTCCTCGTCACCTATTAACGTACCCTCTTTATCAATAATTGCGTCGTCTTATCGTAAACTTGCAATTCCCCTTTTTGCTTCTCATTTGTTTATGGTGTCACTTCAATGATGATTTCATCAATTAATAATCCGTAATTTGCTAAGGAAAACATTTTTGTTTCCCATTTATCTATTTGTTGTTTGTTTGTCTGTTTGTTTGTTCATCTGTACATACATTTATATTTAATGATGCCTAAAATATATATAGCCCGTATATATTGAGGATTATCTCTTGTGACTGTAATTAAAGGCGTTATACTGTCAACTGAGTTGACGTAATTAAGTAGTGATGACGTAATAGATTCTTGGGGAAAATTAAAAAATTCCGTTACATCCGAATTGTTCATTACGTTCGAGAAAAAGGCGAATACCACTTTATTTAGCGTTGATAAACACTATAAAGGGACTGACTGTAGGCTATGTAATTAGACGAATATTTTATGCAGTTGTTTGGGTTGTATGATTGTTGGCGACGAAATATATCAGTGATCTATTTTTGTAGGTCTGTAGCAACATTTAAAAATTATTTTTATACAGAATACAAGAATGGTGAAGTTCAACTACTTCATTTTCTTTCTTTTTTGAAATATTAAAAAAAAAAGCTTTTAATATGAAAAAATATTTTTCGTTTCTTTATCTTTTATATAAGAAACAAAAGTGGATACAAAAATATATTAAATTTTGAAGCAATAACACTCGCCAGTTGTCACGTGACATCCTTTTTTTTTGGTATCCGAAAATGTGTTTGAGAAAACTTAATTCAAAGCGAAAAAAAAGGGCAAAATAAAGTGCATTTCGGTAACAGATGTGGAAGCATCTTTCCTCGACATAAAAATTAAATCTCTATTTCAGAAAGGCCCTATTTAATAATGTTAAAAAATAAAGAAACGTTCGTCATGAGTGAATATTTACATGGCGCGTAATACGGCGATTACGTACTAATATTTACTTTAAGAAGTTTTAAACAAATAAGTAAAACAGAAACTTAATTTGCATCTTAAAGAAGAACGACAAAATTTGAAAAATAAATTCTATGAGAAGGTATACAATAAAAAGAGTGACCTACCTAGTGCCCCATAAAAATTAAAATAAAATTGTTAGCCATGAATATATTTCAAAAAAGTGTTTTCTATGTTAAGAGAAAATTTGGAAGGATAAACTCTGGAATATATTCTGTACATTCAATTGGACACAATATCACAATAGTAAGTTGAATTTTAGTATAACCATTAATAAGTTAATAACCATTAATTTATTTAATAAATCAAATTATGTAAAGGTGTAAAAGGAACTAATTAGCTGTTACAATTATTTTTCTGCCTATAAAAGTAGTTTGTTCAATATATACACAATTAAGACACAGTTAGGTAGACCAGCCATGAGTGGATTCTAGGGTCTTTGTTGGTCTGAAACATTATAACATTATATATATATATATATATATATATATATATATATATATATATATATATATATGGTAATTATGATCATAATGGTAACACTGTATATGTTAATATTCCGCTGAACTAACATGACAAACATAATATTCTGAATCGTTGCGAAACATAACTTGGAAAACTATGTTTTATACAGTGTGCAATTCATTATAAAACAATAAATAATTATAAAACTTAGGCCAGCGTACATTACGTGCCTAGATTAGGTTAGGTTAAAGGGTTAGGGTTAGGTTAGGTCCGGTTAGGTTTGAGTTAGAGAGTGAGGTTGCGTGTGGATAGGTTACGTTGTGCCCTCATCATTAAATTTTTTTCTGGTTAATTTTATGTATTTTGGAGGAATTTGACCGTTTTCGTTTCTAATTTTGCGATTTTTCAAATTCGAAGACTGAAAATATTCGAAAACTGCTCATTTGCACAAGAAACGGATGTCAGATTCTTTCAAAAGCACATTAAAATTGACCAGAAAAATATCTTCTAGTCATTAATTGCCGGTTTGAGCGCAGCAATTCGAATTCCTAAATTCGGAACATTTTGTGGTTCCAAATCTAGTATTGAAACCTGTAATAATTCATAATATTTCGAATTGGAAGAAATATTCTGAATATCGCAATTCGTAATGTATAACATAATTCATTTTTATTACTGTATAATATGTTATCATATGATAGTAATTACATTTTGTATTCATTAATTCCAATAGAAATGTGCATAAAATTAATAAGTTTAATGCGAATTACATTTCGAATCAATACGAATCGTGTTAATATTCCTATTTTTCAGAATGGAGTATGTAATTCGATATTTCGAAATATTACGAATATTCACAAAATTCCACCAAATCGGAATCTTCCGAATTCGGAAAAAAAAGGCTTGAATCCTATTATTCCGAATTGCGGAGGAAATTATATATATAGATATATATATATATATATATTATATATATTATATATATACGGAAATGCAAAAGTCAGGAGTCGAAGAAGCCAGAGAGAATGGATCTTTTCCGTTCTATGGCCGCGACTATTTCAAATAAAATTACTTTTTTAGTTAAAAAGTTTGTAATTTATAATTTTTTTAGTTAAAAATTTGTAATGTATGCAATGATGATCCTTTGACTCCAATCGACCACGGAAGTACTCCGGGGGACGTTTAAGCGGGAGACAGGGAATGCTGAAACTCCTGTTTCTCCTGTCACTGTCCCTCTTTAGCTGCTCTTTTTCCGTGTCTCATCTACCATGTAGGCAGTCCAGCACGCTCTCAAACACACTTCTCCCTCTATTCCTTACTACACATACGAGTACACGCATTTACACTCTACGCAATCTTTTCAAAATTTATTAAAAAAAATATAAATGGCATCATGTGCCTCAGAGACCTGGATTTTGGCTCTCTCCTTCTTATATGGGGACGACATTTTTGCGGACAGTCACCCTTGTCGCCTCTTTCCTACATAAAAAAAACCATTATATTATATATATTAAAACAAGGGCTTAAACAAACGTTAGAGACAAGTAATCTAATTAGAAAGATGAAAAATACTTTTATTTTCAATTTCACTTTAAAAATTACTATTAAAAAAACTATTTTTTATTTATTTTTTAATTATTAAATTTCTTTATTGTTAGTCGAGAATTTTAATTGTTCTTCTTTTTTCCCCAAAAATTTGGAATTTGTGACAAAGTGGTACGGTACTTATTGTTTCTCAAATTGATGGATTTATTGTAACTATTGTTTTTATATTTATATAAAGAGTAATTAATTAATATTTGGTTGAAATCTTAGGATTCCTATATAAGGAATGTAGAAATACTAATATTTAAATAATTATATATATATATAATATATTATATATATATATATATATATATTATGAGAATAAAACCACGAAGGAAGGAAAACAGAATGGTGCTCAGCGCTTCGTCTAATGACATCCTCAGGAACACTGAAGTACATAAAGAGTTACAGCCTATATATAGGTTACAGAAAATATATATATATATATATATATATATATATATATATATATATATATTATATATATAATAAACGGAGAAATAAAATTAAAAATTAAAGGATTGTGGGAGGAGCAAACATTTTTTTTTTTTTTTTTAATAACATTGGTTGGAAACAATTCATTTGATCTTGTGCTAAAAATCGGTAAGTTTTTTTTTTTTTTATCTATAACATTGGTTGGAAACAATTCATTTGATCTTGTGCTAAAAATCGGTAAGTTTTTTTTTTTTTTTATCTATAACATTGGTTGGAAACAATTCATTTGATCTTGTGCTAAAAATCGGTAAGTTTTTTTTTTTTATCTATAACATTGGTTGGAACAATTCATTTGATCTTGTGCTAAAAATCGGTGTTTTTTTTTTTTTTATCTATAACATTGGTTGGAAACAATTCATTTGATCTTGTGCTAAAAATCGGTAAGTTTTTTTTTTTTTATCTATAACATTGGTTGGAAACAATTCATTTGATCTTGTGCTAAAAATCGATAGTTTAATTTTTAATTTTATTTCTCCGTTTATTGTATATATATATATATTTTTTTTTCTGTAACCTATATATAGGCTGTAACTCTTTATGTACTTCGGTGTTCCTTAGGATGTCATTAGACGAAAGCGCTTGAGCACCATTCTGTGTTTCCTTTCCTTCGTGGTTTTATTCATCATAAATATTTTTCACGTGCTACTTTCGTGAATAATTTTCATATATATATATATATATATATATATATATAGTATATATATATATAATGAAAATTATTTCACGAAAGTAACACGTGAATGATATTTATGATGAAAATAACCACGAAGGAAAAAAGAACACAAATAGTGCTCAAGCGTTTTCGTCTAATGACATCCTCAGTGTTCCTAAGGATGTCATTAGACGAAAGCGCTTGAGCACTATTTCGTGTTTTCTTTTTTCTTCATGGTTATTTTCATCATATATATATATATATATATATATATATTAAGAGAACCATAACATGATTTGCTTGTAAGAAAAGAAGAGAATAATTTTGCTTAATGTTCACTAATCGCAACTTTAAAGTTATATTCAAATTTTTTTTTCTGGAAATTACTTTATAATTCTTTGAGAAATTATATAAAAATTATATAATTTGTCTTAAATAGAACTGCATTTAAAATTAATCGCATGTTAAAGATCAACTCAGCTGTTCTGTTTTAAAAGGAAGTTAACAAATTATGTTAATCTTTAACTTTGATCTTTTATGACAAATCACTATAAAATACTTCATTTCATTTTTTTTTTTGTTAATTACTGCTTGAATTTTGAGGGTCTTCGATACCGAGTTTAAGCGCTGTGCTCACCCCATGAAAGTGGGTTTGAAGGTATTGTCTGTCTGTCTGTCTGTGTATGTGTATGTGTATATATGCATGAAGTGGAATTAAAAACAGCTGTATACTGCTGTTATTTTTTATTCAGCTGTATACTTATTAATGACGAATTGCTCTTCATTGATTATATATAATATAATATATATATATATATATATTAGATATATATATATACAGTATATATATATATATATAATATATATATTATATATATATATATATTATATATACAGGGTGTCCCGTAAGTCTGGACCCATAGGGAAAAATAATAAAATTACAAAATAGTCCAAAAATTTATTTATAATATATTTTTTTATTATTTTTATTATTATTTTTATTATTTTTTATTATGATCTTACTCCGCTGGAGTTTTATTTGTGGGCCACTTGAAAGCCAAAGTGTACGAGGTCAAACTTCAGAACATTTTCCACCTTAAAGCACGCATTGTGGAGGCGTGTCAAGAAATTTCTGCGACTGTGATTCAGAAAGTGCTGTCGCAGTGGAGATTGCGTCTTCAACTATGTGTGCGACACAACGGCGGACACTTTGAACAGATTATGTAATAAATTTTTGGACTATTTTTTAATTTTATTATTTTTCCCTATGGGTCCAGACTTACGGGACACCCTGTATATATATATATATATATATATATATAATATATATATATATATGTTTGAGGCAAAGTTCATGCGACGGAAGGAACCTACAGCTTTACGACGGATCCGAACCACAAACAGACCCAACGTTGCTTAACTTCGCTGATTTAACGGGAACGGTATTACGACGTGGCCAGAAGATACACACACACACACACACACACACACACACACACACACACACACACACATATATATATAATGCGCCTCGGTGGTGCAGTGGTTAGCATCGCTGATTACGAATACATCGGCCAAAACCCAGCTGTTCATCCTTCCACGCAATAAAAAAATTGGTTGGTAGCTAAATGGGTACCCTGGATAGCCTAGTGGTTAAGACGCTGCGGTGCTGGTGAGGGTTGGTTCTGATTCCACATTAAACTGTAGGTCTAAGGTGAAGTGACAAACTTGACCTTCGTCAGAATGAACCATTCGGGCGGAAGCAAAACCAAGGTTATATATAATAATTATTTATTTATTTATTTGTAGATATACGAGTACATGCAGACGCTCAAATATTGATTTTTGCAACAACGATAATTACTGCAAGTAAATATGGGGAATAAATGATTTATGCTGTTTTAAACTTTTATAAACTTTTATAAACATCTGTCGAAATATACATTGAATAAATAATGCAAGAGTGATCGTACATTTGGCAGACACATTCTATAATGAAAACAATAAAGAAATTACGCATCACTTACCGGAGTATTTGGTGATCAATATTTCCAACGGGAGATAAAAATATACTCGGCATTTTCCTCTTTCACCGAGAATAGCTTCAGATGTTAATTTTGCTTTCAGTGACATAACGAGTTTTTAGTGTTATTTAATGTTAAATTAACTATTCACCATACTGATTGTTGCGCATTTATAAAGTGTACGAGTGAATTCTAAATTCTTATTTAAAAAATACATTTAACACCAGGTAACTTCAGAAGCTAGTTGGTAGCGCATACACACACACACACACACACACACACACACACACACACACATATATATATATATATATATATATAATATATATATATCTATATATATATATAATATATATATGTATATATGCATACAGATGACTGGTACAAAATAGTTATATTCAAACATTCAAAGCGTAGAAAAATTTATTTTGAAGGTATTTTGGTCGTCCTATTTACAGTTTTGATGAACATAAACTGTAACGTTTAGTTACAGTCTGAAATTGTTCATTTTGAGGTGAGGAGAGATTTTAAGAAGTAAAGTGGCATCTTTGTTGCTAATTTTCCTTGAAAAAAATTTATATACTAAAATTTGTGTACAAATGAGCCGGGCGTACCTTGGCTATGTGAGGTGGAGAGTACAAGAAACCACCTCTTTACTTCACCAGGCGAACTCGACAGGAGGGGCGACGAGCTTGACCTTCGTGAAATGAGGAATCATCGCACGGAACATTTGAAAGGTTTAAAGGTACATAACAGAAAATATAATTGAAAAAACTGTCCTTTATTCAAAATATATTATTAACTAAATCCTCTATATTTGGATTATATTTTTATTATTTCTATTTTTATTATTATTATTATTATTATTAGTAGTAGTAGTAGTAGTATATATATATCAGGGTAGTGCAAACGTTAAAAGTTAAGAGTCAAGGAGCCAGAGAAAATGGATCTTTTCCATTCTATGGTCGCCACTATTTTTTAAATAAAAATTTATAATTTATGCAATGATGACCATTTAACTCCTGACTTTTGCGACAATATACATATATATATATATATATATATATATATATATATATATATATATATATATGAATAAAACCACGAAGGAAAGGAAACACAAAATGGTGCTCAAGCGCTTTCGTCTAATGACATCCTCATTATATATATATATATATATATATATATATATATATATATATTGTAAATAGAGGACACACCAAATCTGTTATGTATTTTTGTAAGGTTACCATTAATTAAAACCGGAAGTATTATTTTTTTACTTACTTTAATTAGTTTAAATTTACAGAAAGATAAAGAATAAATATTTGCGGTTGACCACTTTTCGAACAAAACAATAAACTCGTGGAATAAATTGCCGCAATAAGGAGTGAGTAGTACTTCAACAGATATATTTAAAGATAAGCCGATAAGGTATTAAATTTAACACATTGGTCATAATGAACACATTGGTTATACTTAATTATAATAAGCGTATAATTAACATAAAATACGCGCCGCAAATGCTTATATGGTTAATTCACTTGTTTGAGAAATACAAATTTTTAATTTATTTTCAAATTTTTCTCGGGAAAAAAAAAAAATATATATATTCAAACACACACACACATATATATATATATATATATAATATATATATATAATATGTGTGTGTGTGTGTGTGTGTGTGTGTGTGTAATATGCAGGGTGACGCAAAAAAAGTGTTCCCGAAATACTTATGCAAGTAATTTCTGGCAACATTTTTACGGATCACCACACACACACACCACACACACACACACACACACACACACACACACATATATATATATATATAATATATATATATATATATATATATATATATATATATATATATATATATATGTAATCAATACATATCATGCAGTGCGTCTTGAGTCAAGTCTAATGATTTTCACGCACTAAAGTAATTTCTTTAAAATTTAATTTTAGATTATTTTGTTACACTATAATGTAATAGATATATACAAAAAAAATGATTTATTTATATGAATGCCGTTTGCTAAGACAGGTTAACGCAAATTTAGAAGATGAAAGAGATGTTTATTAACTGATAAAGATGTTGACGTAAGTCAATTTAGAATTTTATAAAAACAAGAGATATGAAGTTGAATTATTAGACCTTGTTTCACAGTCGCTATACCAATTTAGGTACACAGAGTAAATCTGAAAGGTAAAAACTAATATACAGTATATACAATACATAATATATATTATGCAGGAAGGAGGGGGCCAAGAGACACACACACACACGCACACACACACACACACACACACATATACTGTATGTATATATATATATATATATATCTTCTAATCTATTTATCCTGAAGGGCTATATAATTTTAAAGGATGTGTTTAGCTGTCTGGACTTGAAAAAATAATGTAGGATAATTATGATAGTTAGGAAACAATTAATTATTTCAATGTGTCAGAGACACGTTGTTACACACGATAAAAATAAAGTTGAAATGAATGCAAAAGGTGGATACGCTAAAAACGCAACTCAAACTATGAGATAAAAAAGGTTGGCACTTAATTCGATTGACCACAACACTTTCACTTTCCAGAATTCAGTAAACAAAAAAGAGATAAATTTCAATTTTAAGAGTTTTTACAAATAAAAGTATAAATTTAGCATATATTTGAAGTTTGGGACATACTGTTGAAGAAGTACCAGCGAAGTGAAGACATTGAGGTTGGGGGGGGTCGATTTCCAATAATGCTAGTTAATAATAATAATAATAATAATAATAATAATAATAATAATAATAATAATAAGGGAGTTAGCAAAATGGGTCGCATTGTTAGTGTGGCTTCAGCGCTGTACCTGTTTCTGTAGCCCTCATCGCTGATTATATTGTTTGTTTGGTGGGAGCCGAATTTTAATTTGTCAAATTAATAAATTCCATTTAGCTTCAGTCCCCCCAAAATATTAAAGAAAATAACATAAATTACTAAAGAAAATTTTTGCCTATGTCATCTCGCACTTTTGTTTATATATATATATATATTTTATGCAGGAAGGAGGGGCCAAGGGCAAGTGCCCGCAAAAGCACCCCTACCCCCATAGAAGAAGAAGAGAACCAAAATCAAGGTCAAATGCCTAAACACACTGCATTTGAAAAATGGGAGGTCATAGACAGGAGGAAAGATGGATTGATGAAGAGTGTTCCAGAGTTATAATAATGTTATAATGTTTCAGACCAACAAAGACCCTAGGACAGGGGTGGGCAACCTTTTTAAGTGAGCGTGCCAAAATCGTCAAATCTTTGATGCAAAATTTTCTCACGTGCCAACCGAAATTTTGGGGAACATATTATTATTTGGTGCCTTTTAAGTATTGGGAGAACCTTTTCAAATAATAAAAAATTACACTGGAGCGGTAAAATCAAAGAATATTGTAAGAGTGATTATTGTAAGTCATGTAAGATTGAATAAATGTAAAATTTAGTGACGGAATTTTTACTTGAAGGTCGTTCTACCCTGTTGATAGCGTGGATATTTTTTATTAGCCTTTAAGTGTAATTATAGTTGCCATATACAGCCACACAATTTAAAAACGCAATTTTTAACATCAGCAAAAGAGTAAACAATAATTCTGATTTTTTTTGTTTTTTATATATCAGATCAATCAGCCATAAGTTTTTTCAAGTTTTCCCAATACATTACAGTGCCCAATCTCATAATCGTTTTACTTGACTAAAGCACAATGAAAGAAAATAAAATTAAAGATATTCTTTTATTGATTCTTAATCCCTTATGAATAATACATAAAAATTACAGAGAAAATAAAATGTTATTTTACCTACATAATAAGCACACCGGACAAAAAATTAGTCACCCCTAATAGCACCGATAGTAGGAAGTTCAAGGTCACACAGAGGGCGCTGATGTAGCATTGGTAAGTGACAAGTAGCGGTGACGTAGCACACAGGATCAGATCTGTTTCGTGGGGTGGTGAAGAACAAAGTGTGTGTTAGATATAGTCTGCAAAATGGGTCGTGAGGCAGACGTTACTCAGTGGCAAAAAGGAGCCATCGTGTTTGGCAGAGCCCACGGACACAAAATGTCTGAAGTAGCCCAATTTGTTGGTGTGTCAACGCGTACTGTCCAGCGAGTTTACAAAGAGTGTGTAGTTCGCAATCAACTGAAACTCGACGGCGTAACTGTGGCCGGAAAACAATTCTCGACAATAGGGGGCGCCGCCATATTTCTCGTCTAGTAACTGCAAATCGTTTTCAAACCAGAGAACAATTGCTCCAAGAAACCAATGAGGTTTTCCAGCGACCAATTTCCGAACAGACATTGCGACGAGAACTGCATGCGATGGACATCTGGAGCAGGGTACCACGGAAGAGGCCGCTGTTAACAGCAAGTCACAAATTGGCACGTTATAAATGGGCTCAGAGGCACAAAAACTGGACTGCGGCAGATTGGAAACGTGTAATTTTGTCCGATGAGTCCCGTTTTTGTTTGTTCTCCAATGATGGGAGGCGACGAGTACATCGCAGGTCCAATGAAGCCTTTAATCCTGAATGCGTCGAAGGTGTTGTTCAGGCTGGAGGTGGTTCCGTGATGTTCTGGGGATGTTTTTCGTACCACGAAATGGGCCCTCTCGTTCCAGTGACGATGAATTTGAACCAGTAGGCGTACCTCCGCATACTAAACTCGCCGGATTCGTGCGGTTATCAAGGCCAGAGGCGCCGTCACACGTTATTAGGTACATTCTGAGAGGGGTGACTAATTTTTTGTCCGGTGTGCTTATATTAAACAGAAGTTAATCTTTACCATTTTTTAGCAGAAAACATTAAGTTAAAATATAAAACTCAGCGAAGAATTTGGATATTTATTTATTTAATTTTTTTTTAAGGTGAGCCCGGGGAATCGCGTGCCGGAAAAAAGTCGTTGGCGTGCCACGTTTGGCACGCGTGCCAAGGGTTCCCCACCCCTGCCCTAGGATCTACTCATGGCTGGTCTACCTAACTGTGTTCGTAATTGTGTATTGTGCATGTCCTCCGTGGTGGCGGAGGAGACCTACAATTTTACGTGGGTTCCGAACCACAAAGAACATAAGAACATAAGAAATTTTTATAGTGGGGTTTATTTTTCCTTGTATCTTACTTGAGTCTTACTTGATGTCTTGGAACGAAGGTTCAGGATCGATCTGCGGTCGAGCCCTTTGCAGCATCCCATCTCGTTTGCGGGATTTGGTAGAGGGGAGAGTTGGTTTCCACTTTCCTCTTGCCCTCGTAGCCAGCTACGCGTGGCTAGTCAGGGACTTTGAGCGAGAACCTGTACAGTTGGTTGTTGAAATTCTTCAGTTCTTTCATCGGTATGTTGATGAGTTTTGGGTCACGTATTATAATGGTAATTTCTGTTCTTGTTTTTATGGTCCCGTGTCCCACCGCAGGTGGGACAGTACACAATCTACTTCTTCTCTCATTCCAGCGTGTTTTTATTTAACTTATATTTTCCATATATATATATATATATATATATACACACACACACTGCATATATTATTTAGTATCGCTCACGTCTTCTTTCGAGAGAGTAGAGTTTCAAGAATCGTAGTGGAGACCAGTAGTCTTCATCTTTCGTTTCCTTTAACTTAGACGTAAAAGACCTTTGTATGGCTTCTCTGTTTGCGATGTCTAATTTTCTGTGAGTAGTGAGTAATACTCAGTTATGGGTAGGACTAAACTCTTCCATAATATAAGCATGATCGATGGCTTTCTGGTACTCAAACAAACTCTTCCATATAATTCCCATTATTTTTCTAACTGTTGTAATTTTAATATTGTACTGTAGCCTGTATTCTGCATCCGATGACATCATTACTCCAAGAGCCCTGACTTGTGAGGTTGGTATTATCTATTTGGCTCGAAGTGTTTTGTATCCTTTAATTTATAGCTCTTTTTCGTTACCGTATCTTAGCAGGTGAATTTTTCTCTCGTCAATTATATTATATATATATATATATATATATATATATATATATATATATATATATATATATATATATATATTGTGAATGTCAATCTTCATAATTTATAAAGTCCTTTCTTGCATGGTTTTATTTCACACACACTCACACACACGTCTGTGTGTGTGGGTGTGTGTCTGCGTGTGTTTGTGTGTGTATGTGTGTGCATCTCCGCATAAGCGAGGTACCGACTTTTTAAATCCATACATGTAAAAGATTTATTAACGAAACCCTATTTTACAACTTAATCACTCAATCAGGACCGACATATTTTTTTTCCAACGATAAAAATGTTTCTAGATTTTTTTAACGTAAAATTTTTAATGTTCCAAGCCACCAAATGTGTTGTTACCTCACAAAAAAAATCACCCCAGTACATCTATGAATTATCACACACTCGACCTCACTTATATCCAGTTGCCTATGTAGACACACACACACACACACACATTATATATATATATATATATATATATATATATATATATATATATATATATATATATATATATATATATATATATATATATAACCTTACCTTACAACCTTACAAAGGTTCCGCGCGATGATTTCTCATTTCGCGAAGGTCAAGCTTGTCGCCCCTCCTCTCGAGTTGGCCTGGTGAAGTAGTGAGTTGGATTCTTGCGCTCTCCACCTCACATAGCCAGGTACGCCCGGCTCATCGGGGATTGTTCTGAGCCAGGCGTCTAGTCTTCTTTTGAAGATTTCTACTGCAACTCCCTTCGTGTTTCTTAGGTCTTTGGGCAAATGATTAAACAGTTTTGGTCCTCTCACTACAAAACTATTTTCTTTCAGGGTTAAGGATGTTCCCTGTCTCGCCTTCAATTTGGGAATACGACACAGTCTACCGCTTCTACTTTCCATCGTTGTTTGGATTCAGAGTAAGATTAGGGACTAATTTCTCCATTATTTTCAAAGTGTAAATAATGGTGTATCTCTCTCTTCTCCTTTCCAGTGAATATAGGTCTAGTTCTCGTAACCTTTCCCAGTAATTTAGTTCTTTGCACCCATTGATCTTGGCTGTGAAGCTTCTTTGGATCCCCTCCTGCTGTCTAATGTCTTCTTTTTTATATGGGGAAGTTAGGACCGAGCAGTATTCTAATTTGGGTATGATCAGGGTTTTCAGTAGAGGAATCATTACATTCCTATCCCTTCGTTTAAAGGTTCTCAATATCTGACCCGTTATTCTCTTTGCTCTGTTTACTGCTATCTTATTTTGTGTTTCAAATTTCGCATCATCTGTCATTACAACCCCTAAATCTTTTGCTCTGGAATTTCTCTGAATTTCCTGTCCATTTGGGGTATAATATTCCATGCACTTTAGGTCTTCTCTTTTTCCGTACCGTAATAGCTGAAATTTCTCGGTGTTAAACTTCATATTGTTGTCTTCAGTCCACTTGTAGATTTTGTTTATGTCGGTTTGTAGAGATCCTATGTCTTCTGGGTTTCTTATTTTTCTACTGATCTTTGTGTCATCCGCAAAGGATGTTACTGTGCTGTCTCTGGTAACGTCCTCATCTATGTCAGTTAGCATGATTATGAAGAGTAATGGAGCTAATACTGTTCCTTGTGGTACTGAGCTGAGGACCTCTGATTCTGATGAAGATACTCCTTGTACTGTAACGACTTGCCGCCGCTCACTAAGGAAATTATATATCCATTTCCCTACTTTTCCTGTTATTCCCATATATTTCAGTTTATGTATTATGATTCCGTGGTCACA
This sequence comes from Bathynomus jamesi, assembly GCA_023014485.1. Lineage (NCBI taxonomy): Eukaryota > Metazoa > Arthropoda > Malacostraca > Isopoda > Cirolanidae > Bathynomus > Bathynomus jamesi. The sequence continues at coordinate 76,177 of JAJOZX010002615.1, read as the reverse complement.
CTTGTCGAACGCTTTAACAAAGTCTGTGTATAGTACATCATAGTTTTCATTACTTTCAAGTGAATCAATAATGTTATTGTAGTGTTCCATTAGTTGTGATAGGCATGATCTGCCTGATCGAAACCCGTGTTGGTTATCATTGAATTTTTTCTGAGTTTCCAAAAAGTCATAGATTTTCTGTCTAACTATTCTTTCAAATATTTTAGTGAGATGAGATGTAAGCGACACTGGCCTATAGTTTTTGGCCTGGGATCGATCTCCTCCTTTATATATTGGGACTATGTTCGCGCTCTTCAGGATGCCCGGTATTTCTCCGTGTCTAATGATCGTCTCCATATCCAGTATAGGGGCTCAGCGATTGCATTCTTGCAGTTTTTGATCAGTGGGCATTCCATTTATCCGGTCCTGCCTCTGAGTGTGTTTTTAGTTTCCCTATGGCTTGTGTAATATCACGTCGTAAAGTCGAAATCCGTTATACTTTCCCCTTGTGGTTCTTCTTCAAAGAACGCGTTTCTATCGCAAATCAATTTGTCAGTTTTTGGGATACTGAAAGATGATTCATACTGAGCTTTTAATATTTCAGATACTTCTGTTATATTATATATATATATATATATATGTTACAAGGTTAAGTCGTGATATTTTCGTTAGTTTTAACGAAAATATCACTACTTAACCTAACCAATCGTGAAGAGCGTACAATTGACCTAACCGGGCATTTAGTTAACCGGGTATTCAATAATTTTCCCATAGGTGTAACGAAAATATCACGACTTAGCCTTACATAAACTCCCTGAACATTTTAGGGATTTTATGAAATCCCCAGGTACACAGATTCTCTGTAACATATAGACACATTTCTAAAGGAAAGGATTTCAAGAGTGATTAAGAGGTGAAGCTTTTTCGACGGCAGAAGAAAAAAAAAATTGTTAACAGTTCATAATGTTTTCTATAAACTTATTCCTTACAAGAGTGGGATTTTTTATCCATCTTAACCCTTAAAATTATTCTCTTATAAATCCAGTTAATCCAATTATTCTATTATTAATCTAACTGAGAAAAGAGAGACATCAAAACAATATCAAACGGAGTATTTGGCCAATTAACTGCAGATTTATTCATTTGTTTACCAATTATTAAAATTTACTCAAGTTCCTCGTTAGAATAAACGTTTGGTCATACTAAAGAGTGTCATATCTGGCACTGTGGCACGGATATAACATTTCATAAACTATTTTATATCTATTAACCATTATTATCCATTTGAATGTGGTTAAAGACGGTTCTTTATAAAATCAGGATTAAACTTTATATCCTCCCACTCTGATAAAAACCTTATCATGCAATAGTGTCTCGTGATGCCACGCAGGACGAATGTATAGGATTTTGAGAACCGTCGTAATTCACGTGTTTCCATGCAGAACGGTAAATTATGCCCGGATTTACTCTTAAATCCAATTTTCACTTCGTGTTTACCCATTTGCTTTGATTTATGATGCAGTGTTTTGAGCGTATATTATGAGAGCCTTCTAGGAAGAAGTGGCTAAGCGACAAAAGTAAGAAACGCCATTTAACATGTTATAAAGTTGTATCAAGTTTGAAAGTGGAATAACTTTTGAACTTTTGAAAGTATTTCAACGAAATATCTTCAAAAGTTATTCCACTTTTAAATTGGTACAACTTTTAATTCCATTTTTTGGCATTTTTACTTTTGTCGCTTAGCCACTTCTATAGAGCATGATTTGCATTTTATATATATATATACAGGTATATAGTTAACACTAAACAGAGAAATAGACGTTAAAATCCGAATAATATATATATATATATATATATATATATATATGCTGAAAAAATTGTTTTTTCCTAGTAAAAAAAAATTCTGGGGAATTTGCTAACTTAGGATTTGTGTGTGTGTGTGTACGTACGCGTGTGTGTGTGTGTGTGTACGTACGCGCGCGCGTGTGTGTGTGTGTGTGACGAAGTTGAATTTTACCATTAAAATAAGTATAGGTTTTGTTTAACCTCCTTCGCAACATCTAAGGTCATATGACGGAGGGGACCTACAGCTTTACGTGGAATCCGAACCACAGGTCGCTACATAGTCTGGACGCAGCGGGCGGTATCCCATCCAACTACTATCCGACCCAATGTCGCTTAACTTCGCTGATCAACGGGAAGCGGTGTTACGACATTGGCTATGACGTATCCATTTTACCATTAAAAAAGAGAAGAAATTTTGCAGTCACAAGTTTCGGGTTAAAAAATAATTTTCAGACATTAATTTTTCTCTTGTGAATATTTCAACATTCGCAGTAGTAAAATTAATGCCTGCAAAGTGCCTGTAAATGTCTGCAAAATGTCTTTGAAAATAATTGTGCAGAATAAAAACAAAAAATTACATCCAACATATTATTATGACCAATGAAAGAAATTTACTAAAGGAAAAGCAATTTTATACGTGATAAGTGAATTTTGAGTCATTTGACGAAAGGATCGACAGATTTTAATGGGATTTAAAAATGGAGACTTTCCAAATTATGATGCAGTTGGTAATTTCTCTTTAATATCCCTTTAATATCTCTTAATATCCCCCAAAAAAAAAGGTGTTTCAACGCTTTTGTCCATAGTTGTACAGTCGCGGGAGAAAGTTTGTGAACAGTTTTCATCTTATAATGTAGCATCCGACGACTGTTTATGAGGTCATAAGGGCTACGTCGTAGCCACTGTTAAGTGACTGTTAAGTGACATTGGGTCGGATAGTAGTTGGATGGGAGACCGTTCACCGCGTCCAAACTATATAGCGGTCCGTAGTTCGGATCCCACGTAAAGTTTTAGGTCCCCTCCGTTATATGACCTTAGATGATGTTGCGAAAGAGGTTAAACAACCCCATCATTACATTTATGAGGTCATAATGCGGGGGTAATAATAATAATGCGTCATACTCATTAATGCGTCATACTCATATAATGTACGCCATCTTCTTTTGTGTTAATTACATTTCTATTTTATTTATTCTTCGTATAATTTATTTATTATTTATAAAAAAAAAATTATGGACATTGTTGTGAACAGACAATTATAATTATTACTATAAATACTAAAAAAAATAAATGATGATAAAATTCAATTATTCTGTCAATCAAAAGTGCTTTCTTTAATAATATTTACGTATTCAATTTTAAAATATCTAAAAAATTATATATTATATATATATATATATATATATATATATATTACGAAGGATCTGAAGTCATTGACAGAGCACTCCATACTTAACATTATTTTTATTTATATTTTGGTCTGTATGTGAATGAAATGGTTGCTTTGAACAATATGCACATACTCTATTATTTTCTATGTATATTAATGTAACTCTACTTATAAACAAAAATAAACCCCCTGAAAAACAACGGAATGAAGTATAGAAATTACGAGGCGCGATATAAATGTATTACGACCTCGTAAGTCGTTGTCAGTGACTATATTATGATGTGAAAACTGTTTCGAATTTTTTTTCTTCCGCGACTTTTCTATCGTAATTATTATGTTTTGTAAAATAATTTAGAATTGTATTTTAAAAGTTTTGAGATGAGGGAGTAAAGCCATAACGAGAAAATAAATTTATTACAGCACAAACTTTCGATTCATATCAGTGGTTCCCAACGTGGGCGTTTGAGAATCCTAGTGGGGAGGGGCCGCTAGGAAACTAAAATTGTTACCTTCTATTAATAAATTACTTATCACTTATCCCTTATTATCTTTAGGAGGGGGTACCAGCAAATATTGATGGACGTAAGGGGGCGTTGGCCTAAAAAAGGTTGGGAACCACTGATCCTTACTAAAAGTCTTCATTGCCCGAGTGTAGGTCGAAAGCTCGTGCTTTTAGTAAATTCACTTCCTCACTCCTCCTTAATTCAGTTTCTCGTAATTGAGATATTTAATGAACGTTTTGAGATGAATTAAACAAGATGGCAACTTAATTTGGCATCACCTACCAATCATCCGTATTAATTAACTATATAAAACAGAAAAGTTCAAGGCAAGAGTATGCTGCTACAATTTTTTCTTCTTGTTTAAAAAAAGGTTCGCTTGCCTCGAATTTAATCAAGTTTGTTTTTCACTCTAATGCTAAAAAACTCTCTCTCTCTCTCTCTCTCTCTCTCTCTCTCTCTCTCTCTCTCTCTCTCTCTCTCTCTCTCTCTCTCTCTCTCTCTCTCTCTCTCTCTCTGAACGGGAGTTGCTTGGCGTCGATCTGAATGTGGGAGGAACGAACTATAGGTTAATCTTGGTGTACAGACCTCCGCATCTCCTCCTCGAGGAGGATACAGTCCTGTACACCGAACTCCGTAGCCTGCTAGGGGATAGGGGGAGTGTAGTTTTAGGAGACTTCAACTGTCGCGGCATAAAGTGGGAAGACAGGACTGCTAATGCTGAAGGGAGGAGGCTAGTTGACTTTGCTGATGAGAACTTCCTCACTCAGTGGGTCAATGAGCCTACACGAGGCGAAAGCGTTCTAGACTTAGTATTCACGACCGAAGACAACCTCGTCACTGGCTTCACCGTTGACGAATCGTTGGGCGGGAGTGATCACGGACTGATTAGGTTCCGTGTGTGCGTCCCTTGGGTGAAGCGTAGTAACTCGAGAGGCAGTAAGCTCGATCTACGGCGGGCGGACTTTGTTAGCCTCCGGGATAGCGTAGGTGAGATGGGGTTAGAGGTCGGCGGCGATGTTGAGGGAGTGTGGAGTGCATTCCGGGACGAGTTTATGGTGCTGCAGTCTGCTGCCATACCCTCAAAACTGGTCACCCTGCTTCAACGCAGCCTAAGTGGTTCAATCGTGACATCGCTTCGGCTATCCGAAATAGGAAAGTAGCGTATAGGAGGGCGAAGGCCAATCGTTCACATGAGAACACTGAAGCGTATGTCCGCCTGTGTAGGGAAGTGAAGGCGAAGGTTAGGCTAGCGAAACGTAACGAAGAACTACGGGTGGCAAGCCTCTGCAAGGGGAACCCTAAGGAGTTCTTCAGTTATGTTAATAGTAGAAAGCCCATTAGAAGCGGCGTTCTGCGGACCTCCGACGCGGACGTCGCTAACGTACTTAATGAGTACTTTGCGGGAGTGTTCACCAGGGAGGACACCAGCGTCATCCCCGAGCCAGGCGTGAGGCACGAAGGTGCTGGCCTGGATAGTGTTCGATGTACCGCGACAGTCGTTGCCGATAGAATAGACAAACTGAGCGCGTTTAAGGCTCCTGGGCCAGACCAGTTTCCTCCCAGAGTGTTGCGGGAGGTGAGCGACCAGGTGGCTCCCCACCTGGCTACAGTCTTCAACAAATCGTTGGAGACGGGCCAGGTGCCTGGTGACTGGAGGGAAGCCAACGTGACCCTATCTTTAAGAAAGGGGATCACGAAAGTCCAGGGAACTATCGTCCCATTAGTCTCACTTCAGTTGTAGGTAAATTATTAGAGGGGATAATAGCGGATAGGATCGTTGACCATTTGGATTCCTACAAGCTGCTTGGGGACTCCCAACATGGGTTTAGACGGCATAGGTCGTGTCTCACCAACTTGCTCGAGTTTTTTCACGTCATGTTGGGTGAGTATGATAAAAGTAGGGCGATTGATATACTTTATCTCGACTTTGAGAAAGCCTTTGATAAGGTACCTCACCGCCGGCTACTGGCGAAAGTCCGCGCGCTGGGTATCGGTAGGGAAGTAGGTAGGTGGATTGAAAACTGGCTGAAGAATAGGCGGCAGACGGTTGTAATTAAAGGGGTTAGTTCGGGTTGGGCCTCGGTCACTAGTGGGGTTCCTCAGGGTTCCGTTTTGGGGCCGCTGTTGTTTATCATTTACATAAATGATATCGACGGTGGCATCGTCAGTCGGATCGCCAAATTCGCTGATGACACCAAGCTTGGGGCCAATGTTGGGACGCCTGAAGCGATCGAGCAACTGCGTGCGGACCTAGGTAGGATAGGAGTGTGGTCCGAAAAATGGCAAATGCCGTTTAACTTGGGTAAATGCAAAGTGATGCACATTGGCTACGCCAATCCCAAGTCGGACTACTCGATGTTGGGGAGTAATATCGAGGCGACTGATTTGGAAAAGGACTTGGGTGTGCTAATTAGCAGCGACCTTAAGTTTACCAAACAGTGCGTAGAGGTGGAAAAGAAAGCCCAGAAGCTGTTGGGTTATATCAGGAGGCAATTTCAGTTTCGGAACAAGGAGATTGTGCTCTCTCTGTACAATTCCCTGGTTCGGCCGCACCTGGAGTATGCTGTGCAGTTCTGGTCGCCCACCCTCATGAAAGATATTGAGAGGCTGGAGCGAGTGCAGGCGAGGGCCACAAATTTAATCCCTTCCGTTAGGCATATGGGCTACAATCGACAGTTACGCGCCCTGAACTTGTTTTCGCTGGAAACTCGGAGGCTGCGCGGTCAACTCATCGAGGTTTTCAAGCTCTTACCGGGTTCAACGATGTCGATTTTAGAAGCATGTTTAGTTTAAATGATAACCCAACTCGCAACAATGGTTGGAAGTTGGATTTGAAACGGTTTAGGACTAGTGTGTGTGGGACTTACTTTACGTATAAGATCTGTGACACGTGGAACAGGTTACCTTCAGAAGTTGTGAACAGTTCCTCTGTGGATCATTTCAAGAAAAGGTTAGACCAAAGCTTGCACACTATTTGAGTGTAGAAAATTTTCAATGGCACCCGTTGCCATTGGTACCTCCTCGGTATGGGCCGCAAGGCCTTTTGAGGCACTTCTTTTCCTTGTAACTCTCTCTCTCTCTCTCTCATATATATATATATATATATATATATATATATATATATATATATATATATATATATATATATATATATACAGTATACCAGTTTTACGTTTAGTATTAACTTATGAAAATAATAAAATGCAAATAGGTTAATTAAAGGTGTGAAAAGAACTTCAAATAACGTGAATCATCTGCTTTTCTTGCCCAAATTTGTGTCGTGATGAACACTAGGATTTTGTGTATAATTCATCATAAAACTTCTGCTTGCTTCTGAGAATGTTTGAAAAGCAAAGGAGAAAGTGTATTTTCTCAGTTTACTCCTATTAACGCCTCATTCCTGCATGTTGAAATGAAATATAGACGAGAAGCAATAATATAGAGCGGAAATTTTGTTTTTAATGCAGGAATGTGGGGCCAAGAAACGCCCCTATTGTTTGTGTGGTATATACAAATAGGATTATTTGTTTTGTTATGTTATGTTTTGTTTTGTTTATGTTAGTTTATGTTATGTTTATTTTATGTTATGTTATGTTAATGTTATGTTTTGTTTTGTTATTTTATTGAATTAAATGTTTGGATTGCATACCAGATATTTGTTTGCACGTACCAAAAGTCTGTATCCATCGGATACTTTGTTGAATCTTACTTTAATGATCTTACGCATTAGATTTCATCTTTTGGGGGTCTCTCAGGTCAGTGATTTACCCATCACGATCACACACCATTGATCACTTGAACTAAAAAAACGAGGAATGAGTTAAAATGAGTGAGAATGTGATCTCCACCGTTGAACCTACCATACTTACTAGAATTCACACGTATAAACGACTTTCTGGTATGCGCTCCCAGCATCTAATACAATAAAATAAATATCCTACGAGGAAGGACTTTTGTTACACTCTGTACACAGGCCGAGTTTTATATTACGAAAGGGTGCAAGTGTGCTTTCTCTCTCTCATATATATATATATATATGGGGGGGGGGCGCACATTCGTCCAGTTATAATAATGCAAAAGCAGAGGCGCCAAAAAAGAAACAACGCAAAAATAATAATAAATATTTAGAATACTTCATTAAGATGTTATTTCCGAATTTGAGGTTGTGTGAAACGAGTCTATAATATGAAACGGAGATAAAAAGTGTCGATATACGAAACTAATCGAATGTGATCACTTTTAATCGGCGTAAACGGAGAAAAATACCGATTAACATCAATCAAATACAACCAAATACATGGTTAAATATTTGAAAAAGTGACCCAAATGGTCAGTTCAGCCTTGCTATGTGATGGCCTTCACCATTTAACTTCGTGACTAGAGAAGTAAGCGTGGCATGGTCCTTTTAATCAATTTTAGTAACAAGCTGTCACGCCTTGTCCAGTTCAATTTGAACCGCTGTCACGTACAATATCGAGGAAAAAAAGTACACCAAGAATGAAAAAAGAAAGATCGGAAATGATTTAAAAAATATATTTTATTACCATCACGTAAAAAAGAATGAAATATCCAAAGAAAGACACAATATTAGCAATTATTAATTTTTTATGATTTTTAGAAATTTTACTTTTATATGCGAACTTATTTCCGAAATCATATTCATTTTAAAGGTATGTCAAGATTTTTTCAGTGGACAATGTCGATGTCCCAAAAAGTGTTTTGGCTATAATACTTAGGGGGGTAATCCCCTAATCCCCTCAGAAGAGACCTAAATCCTTGAGTATTTAAGGCTGCTGCGTCACTGAGGCTGTAGTAATAAATGTTCGGTTCTTCCGAGTACTTTGGTTTGTGTAAATTACCATCGAAATGTAAAGCGAGTCTCGGCTCTCATTCAGTGCATATATAAAATTGAAGTTTGGGTGGTCTCAATTTTTAGAAAATTTTGATTATATTTAAGTGA
>JAJOZX010002615.1:32500-65000 GCA_023014485.1 Bathynomus jamesi | reverse complement strand
TTCAGAAAAAGAGAAAGAAAGACTCCCCATCATCATCCGCAGGCCACTGCCGACAAGTCGGAAAAATAGTCGAAGAGAATAGAAGGGTGAAAGATGAAAAGAAGTAAAATAAGAACGCTTACAAACGACGCAAACACAGTCTTAACTCACTGTCATACCATGCAAACTCAAACTACAGACATGCAAGTAAAGAGAGTTACAGACATGCAAATAAGGAGAGGATTAAAAAAAAAAAGTAGGTGGAGTATAACAAAAAGTGGGTTAGTTTACTCTACGAGCTATATCTACGTTCGTGTTAGTCTAATTTTTTTTTAAAAATTTTATTGCTGGCATCACACGCTGGCATGTCACAAGTTGGCATTAATCGTCAACAGACTCATCCTCGACCACCACCCCCAGAGCTCCTGTTACTAATTGTTGTTTATTTTAAACAACGTTAATATTTTTAAAATGTCTATCTAAACGGTTCTTAAACATATTAACGCTGCTAGAGTTAACGACTGACGCGGGAAGATTATTCCATTTATCAATTACTTTAAACGTAAAGAAGTTTTTAGCGATATTAGTAATGAAACATCTGCCACGCAAGTTAAATCCGTTATTACAAGTATTGCTATTATCGAAAGTGAACAGTTTGTCAAAATTTACGTTATCGATTTTATTAAAGATTTTGAAAACTTCAATAAGCTCTCCCCTTAATCTCCTAGTTTCGAGTGAATACAAGTCTAACTCTTTAATCCTATATTCATAAGGCTGAACCCTCTCTAATAACCTATCAATATCCTCACGCAAATACGGGCACCAAAACTGAACGGCATATTCTAAATGAGGCCTGACTAGGGACTTGTAAAGGGGCAATATAATATCCTTCGATTTAAATTCGAAATTACGCGCTATGAAGCCTAACATCCTATTAGCTTTTGCGCAAGACTCCATGCACTGGTTCTAACTTTTAAATCTTTAGATACGCGTACGCCTAAATCTACTTCCTCGTCAATGCTCGCTAACTCTCTATCATCCATCGTGTACGTGTAATTATTGTTACGAGAACCTATATGCAAAACTTTACATTTGTCTACGTTAAATTGCATCTGCCACTTATCCGTCCACTCCATAATCCTATTTACCCTATTTACATCGTCTTGGAGCCTATTTCTATCGTCCTCGTTAACAACCTTACCGCCTATTTTAGTATCGTCCGCGAATTTTGACATGTTACTAGTCAATCCTACATCTATGTCGTTAATGTAAATTACGAATAGCAATGGGCCTAACACTGAACCCTGTGGGACACCGCTACCTACATCCAACCACCCAGATTCACTACCATTAACGACGACCCTCTGTCTCCTAGCACGAAGCCATTCCTCTAACCAGTTAGCTACCTGACCACGTATACCGTGCGCTTTAACCTTCGCAGTTAATCTTCTATGCGGAACTGTATCGAACGTCTTTTTAAAATCTAAATAAATAACGTCAGCCGCTCTATGCCTATCGTATTCGCGCACTATTTCGTTATAAAATTCTAACAAATTAGTTAAACAAGATCTATGGCGTCGAAACCCATGCTGACTACTATTAATCAAATCTCTACTTTCTAAGTGATCGATGATACGATCCCTAACTACGGATTCCAAAAAGTTTACCGACAATTGACGTTAAGCTAATGGGCCTATAATTGCTAGCTACTGTGCGGTCGCCTTTTTTAAAAATAGGCGTGACGTTAGCTAATTTGAAGTCTTCAAGAATAATCCCCGTTTCGAGTGACTGATTAAAAATCTTCGTTAAGGGGCCTACGATAACGTCTTTCAAATCTTTCAAATGTCTGGGATAAAAAGCGTCAGGGCCTGGAGCCTTGCTAACTTTTAGCTTATCGATATAATGCGCAATCTCACCCTCGTAAACAGTTATTTCATCCAAAATAGTCTCGCTACTAAATGGAACGATATCGTCCACGTCGGGGACATTATTTACGTCTTCTACGGTAAAAACTGTCGCAAAAAAGTTATTGAAAATACCTGCCATCGCCTGAGCGTCAGAAGCAAAAGCGCCGTTAACATCCACTAGAGGGCCTATGTTATCTTTTATCGGCTTACGATTATTGACGTATTCAAAAAACTTTTTTGGATTATGTTTACTATCCGCAGCTATAAGTATCTCTAAATTACCCTTAGCATTCCTAACTAATCTTTTAACCTGACGTCTAAGCTCGATATATCTATTAAAGTTAGCTGCCGTGCCATTGCGCTTATTAAGTCTATACGCTCTGTTACGCTCGTTTATGAAGTCGCCTATTTCCCTAGTCCACCATTTGGGCCTACCATGATTTCTAGCGCGCTTGGGCCTACGAGGAATAAACTCCCTTTCAATATTCATAAAACTTTCTTTAAACGCCTCCCAATGCAAAGTTGTGTTATTACCCATAAATAAGTTATCCCAGTCCACTACTCTCATCCTATCCGCAAAACTATCAAAATTGGCCCTACGAAAATCAGGGACTTCTATTACGTTACTACCCTTAGATGATTACCGCGCGTTGGTTCGGTAATCATCTGTCGTAAAAAATTATCTTCCATGAACTCAATCAATCTAAACCCTCCTCATTACCAGTAAAAGTCTTGTAATTGACATTAGGGCAGTTAAAGTCTCCGACAATATACTATTCCGATTGTCAATAAAGTTACCAAGAAGTGAGTAAAATCTAGTATCGGTATCGAGGGGATGAACGGGAGGTCTATAAACAACAACAAAATTAAAACTAATGCTACGCGCCCTAACTTCAACGCATATCGCAGCGTTACAATAAAAGACGTTTAAGTTATTTTTTACCGCGGGCCGGAGTTTTAAACTATTTTTCACGTCGGGCCCGCGTTCCCCGGACCCACAACGTTTAAAGAAGGCTTCGACCTATACAGCTTTCGTACGTTTTCGTCAATTAACCTACCTAGCCTAGCATTACCTATTTCATTAAAATGCACCCAATCTTTTATAAAAAGGCTAGGATCACTGAATTCTGACCACAGCTTTACGAATGGTACATTTTCCTCAGCACAAATCTCTTCTAATTTAGTATTCAAAAATATCGTTTTAGAGGTAATCCTAAGACTCAAACCGTGCCTACGGATAATACCTAGAACTAAAGACCTATCTGACCTCCCCTTTAGGGACCTAATTAACCCCCTATATCTCTCCAAAAGTCAGGCATTCTCGTATCGGGCCTATACGAGTCGTTGCCCCCTACCATCGTCAACATCGAGTGACGGGAGGCAACGTCAACCCTATCCACTTCGTCTCTAACTCTGTCAACCCTGGCCCCTGGAAGACAGACCCTCCTCCTCTTGGTTGGATGCCGTTCAACGAACTCTGTGTCCATATGGCGCACTAAAGAGTCCTCAATTAAAGTAGTTTCCCCCTCATTCACGTCCTTTCCAAATGGGCGAAAGGGTTCGAAACCTCGATAGGGCGGAGGGGATTCTTATCACCTAACGTACGCGGCCTAGCTCCACCCTTAACTTCTCTAAATCCCTCCCCATTACTAATCTCAGATCAACCTTAACCCCTTCCTCAACTCTATCCAACATTCCCGATAAGCTACCTAAACTACAGTAGAAACTAAGTTACGCACCTCACCCTTCAAATTACTAACGTCTTCAACGTTCGTATTGGTTCGGCTTTCGTCAACCGTAGCCCTACCCCTGCCCTCATCAAGCGTTGCAAGTCTTTCCGTTACCTCACGTACACTGCGTTTTATGTCAACTATTTCCTCCCTTAAATCGCAACAGAAACAAACTGATTTCTCGGTAATCGCCATAGGACCGCCGTTATAATCTTTAAAATCCGTATACCACCGGTTACCCCACACCTAACACACCACGCTTTCTGCGACGGCATCGCACAAGTTAAATTAGTTTATAACCGTCACAAGTATAAGTTAAATTAAGCCGGCACGGTATGAAAACTTCTAAATCGCTAAAAACCACTAATATTCAATTACTTAACTATAACAATGTGAATATAAACGCAAGTATATAAAATTCAAAACTTTCCAAAAGTTATTAGCAATATGCAAAAGTAGAAGCAATATCAGAGAGCTCAGGAAATGCGTCCGTTCAGTACAGAGTCTGTTTGTTTGTTCTGTGTTCGTTTAAACACTTTTAAACGGTTAGGGTAATGAGCACCAAATTTCGTATATACTCGTACATTAATTAAGGGAGAAATAGGAAAGGTTTTATTACCCCCCTCCCTCCCAGTTCGCCCCCCCCGTAGGTTGTACTTCAAATGGCTTTCGCCGCCCAAGTCGCAGCGGGCACTCTAGTGTGTATATATATATATATATATATATATATATATAAAATACCTTATGATGACTTTCAACGACGGTTCAGCATCTACCTCAGGTCAAACCCTCTGCAGCATCCCGCCTCATTTGCTGGAGTTGGTGGAGAAAAGAATTGGTTTCCACTCTTTTCCTGCCCTCGTAGCCAATTGCGCATGGCTGGTCAAGGACTTGACCTTCTATATATAGTATATATCAGTGGCGTACAGTCAGGGTAAGCGTTTGAGTCAAAATTACAAAAAGTCAGTATATTACTACAGTAATCGAAAACTAATATAATGTTATGATTCTTGTATAATGTATATACAGTATATATATATTTGCAGCTTCCGCTTACGCTGTGGACACACGTATCGCACGCCACTGATATACAGTGGTGTAGTGCTGTGGGAACGCGTGGGAACGGCGTTCCCTCACTATTTCAAATAAATCCGAACTTACAAATCTCTAACGTCATGAAATTTTAATTCACACCCCTAGAAGAAATATGTGAAAGAATCATTAACTGTTTCATTTCTTTTAGCTTCGACTGAGGCAATGCTAGCCTATAAAGATCTGGTGAAACAGTCACCACGGCGTACCAGTTGTTAACTTTTTTTTAGTTAATCATTCCAGTTGTTAGCTATTTTTATTGATCGTACTGGATGTCGTATATCTAATGACACTGGAAATACTGCATCTTCAACCTTGGAATATATCCTAATATCCAGTGCATATGACCTCAAAATATCCCTGAAATTGGTCAGATTTCAAAAGATTTCCCGGGGGCTTACAGTGCCCCCGGACCCCCAGCTGTATGGGCTCGCCGCGCTCGCCATTGTCCCCCCCGCATCTGAGTAACACTTTCAAAATGCGTTCCCCTACTTCTTTATTTAGCACTACACCACTGCTGATATATATATATATATATAATGCAAACCCACAAAGAAAAAGAAAAATGATTCCAAGGCCTTTCGTGTATTCAGAAGTACACCTCGTCCCTGATGAAGTGTACTTCTGAATACACGAAAGGCCTTGGAATCATTTTTCTTTTTCCTTGTGGGTTTGCTTCATTCATTTCACGTGTTTAATTGTGAAATTCATCCCATATATATATATATATATATATATATATATATATATATATATATATATAAAGTAAATTCCAGGATGGTACGAAGCATTTTTTCACTTTATTGTCAATATTTCAATCAATCGTTGACCCATTATGAAGATTATGAGAAAATAAAATATTTATAAAGTAATGACAAAAATATTACTTTAATATGAGAATAAAACGGAAACAAGAAAGTAAATTAACCTCAATTGAATAAATTATAATTTGGTAAATATAATATAACCAATATTGATAATATAAAATACTGGATCAATAATTAATTTTCCCCAAATAAGTTTGTCACCCCCCCCCTCCACACACACACACACACACATATATATATATATATATATATATATATATATATATATATATATATATATATATATATATATATGGGGTGTCCCATAAGTCCGGTCTCATAGGAAAATTTATTTTAAATTAATTAGAACTAAAACAAATGTTCAAATTGATGTCTTGTTTTGGGCCCTTTTTTTTGGTTACGGGTAGAATAACGCGCAATGGCTATTATGGAAGTGAGTTACATTGGTGAGGAAAAGGCCTCCGGAGGCCATTGCGTATTATTCTACTTGCAACAAAAAAAAGATCCCAAACCAAGACATCAGTTTGAACATTTGTTTTAATTCTGATATATACTGTTGTAAATTTATTTTAAAATAAAGTTTCCTAGAAGACCGCACTTATGGACACCCTGTATATGTATATATATATATATCTTTTTCTATCTACCTGTTTTAAGAGTGTATGTGCGTATGTATGTATGTATGTATATTTATACCTCCCTTTATATACAAATACTTGCTAACACCCGAAACTTATTTGTGTTTATCAGTTCGCAATAAAAGAGAAATGTGGGTTTGAGATGCGTTCCAAGGCCAGATTTATTTGCATTCTTTCTTGTTTTGTTTACACGTTCTGAATAATGGCTTTGAAACAATGTTAGCAAATTTTATTATTTAATTTCGACTCCTCGACTAAATAATAATAATAATAATAATGATAATAATAATAATAATTAAAGTACTTGTCACTATTACATATATATATATATATATATATATATATATATATATATATATATATATTGCAGGTGTTCCTCTAAAATATTTACTGAAAAAAATTTCTATCAAGCCCGTGCCATAACGTCATCATCAATCATACTTCATCTTCTGAAAGGCATTTGCTTCACTAAAGCAGGCGGTGGCACACTGCTTGTGATAAAAGAATTGATGAGATACGTCAGATATCATATAGAAACAGTTATGGACAAAATTTAGATCTACTTAAGCAATATGATTAGAGTTAGCTCGGAATCAAAAATGGCTTTTACGTTTATCAACAGATTTTTACCATTTGAGAGAGAGAGAGAGAGAGAGAGAGAGAGAGAGAGAGAGAGAGAGAGAGAGAGAGAGAGAGAGTCTAATATAGACCCTAAGATCCACTCTCAGTTAATCCAAAAAGGAAATAGAAAAGTTAATAATAGCAATGAAAAAATAGAATACTGAAAACTTGTACCATGCTTACAGTTAGAGACATGTAAAGCTTTCACACAGGAAAAGTAGTAATGCTAAAGTATAAAAGAGACAAGGCTCTCTCCCTCCTCCGCCAGCCACTGCTGAGAGAAAAAAAGTGATGAAAGAAAATTTATATGAAAGTAGGAAAAAGTATAATGAAGAGAATAGCTTCAGAGTCCATTCACACCATGCGTACACTTATCTCGTGTACCCAATTACGCATCATGCAGCAGTGGAAAATAAAGGATAGCATGAACATTAAACTACGTAATCTAATGTACAGGGTGTTTCAAAAGTTCGGAATCACAGAAGATATTTTTAATGTCTACACACACACACACACACACACATATATATATTATATATATATATTTAAAATATTTCCTGATTCCGGACTTTTGAAACACCCTGTACACCACAAATTTTTTAAAGAATTTTTTTAATTAATTATGTACAAAACGTCATCATTTCATCGTTGAATCATTTCTCCGTTGAGTGCCGAAGCCATTGTGCCGAGAGACTTGCTTTTAAAATTTTACTATTTTCATTGTCATCTTTCGTACTAAAATTATTTAGATAAGGGAGCACTGATCCAGAGACACCTTCAGATGGTCAGCACACATCAATTTAAAAATTCACACGAAAGTGCACATCAGGAAAACGAATTTCTTCACTGTTTCAAGAAAGACTTATGTTATAATGTTATAATGTTATAATGTTTCAGACCAACAAAGACCCTAGGATCCACTCATGGCTGGTCTATCTAACTGTGTTCGTAAGTGTGTATTGTGTATGTCCTCCGTGGTGGCGGAGGGGACCTACAATTTTACGTGGGTTCCGAACCACAAGAACATAAGAAATTTATGTAAGAACTGCCTGTACATTGGCAACGACCAATTTTTACAAAACTAAATAATTATCAATTTAAAATAATTAATTATCGATTTAAAACTAAAGATAGAATCTCTGGATCCAGAGGATCAAGTCATAATAGACTACTATCCACAAATATGTTACACTCTATCTATTTATAACCGACATGCAAATATATCAGATCCAAAGAATCCAGTCAATTTCATTACGGTATCCACCAATACCTTACCAACCAAAAATAAGTCACGGTCCATATCGATTGCGGACCAAGTCAAAAATTTACCACTATATACATTACAATATATATACTTAGGGGGAAAAGTGTAGGTGTTGCTGTAAAGACTGTACAGTAATGTAGAAATGTGTGTGCACCTATTTTGGGTCTCCCATTTCAAGGTGTTTGTTGGGCAAGTGAAGATCATGAGTTTTTCAATACCTCACAGTACTATACTGTAATTTATATTGCGTCCTTCGCATAGGAGTACTTAGATGAGGGAGCACTGATACAGAGGCACCTTCAGCTGGCCAGCACCGCCGAATTTAAGATTTTCCCCCGACATTGTACATACGTGTTTTTTTTCATTTTACGAAATTCCATTACACACTATTTAAAATTAAAATAATATTCTAGTTAAGGAGCTTCCCTGAAGATGACTGTGTCTATTCGGAGGTTTTCACTCTCGAGTGTTCTCATCAGACTTCCCATCATATAAGAACTACTATTCTGAGACCAGACCAGACCAGCGCCTCTTACTAAATTTATTGTCAAAGGGAACATTGCTACTTCTACTCTATTCTAACTTGCATTCCCTCAAGCAGCTCATTTAATAATGAAAAAGAGGAAGCGCAAAAGAAAGAAAGGAGAAAATGGTGGCTTTCCAACATACTTTAATAAAGTTTTTCGGAGGTTTTGACTCCCCAGAGATCACATCTATGAAAAACACTTAAATAAAACGAAAAAAAGTAAAAAAATAGCATTTGAGAACTAGTGTTTTGATACCAGATCGGACCAGCGCCTCCTACTACATTTACAATCAAAAGGGAAGAGCATCATCTCAACTCTACCCCAACCAACTCCCCTTATAACCCCTTCCCCTTTTGTAGGCTTATTCAGAGGTTTGGACTCTCGCGCGTTCTCACATTGACGACACCCAGTGCTCTGCAACCAGACCCGACCACTGCCTCCTACCACATGCAAATTTGTGCTACTAAAATACATATACAACCTATTCTTAAGCATATTAACTGAATTGCTTGCCATGACCGCCGCGGTTAGGCTGTTTCACTTCTCCACTACCTTATAGGTGAAAAAGCCCCAAATCTTTTGCCCTTTATTTTAAAACAACGTTTCTCGCAATCTTGTTTTCTAAGTCAAAGAAATTCTCATAATTTACACACCTGAATTAATTCGCCTTTTAAACGCCGAGTTTCAAACGTACACAAATTTAACTTTTTGAGTCTATCATGTTTTACTATGTAACGTTGGAATAAGCTTTGTTGCGCGGCGCTGAACCATTTCTACACACTTTTATATCTTTACTCATATAGGGCGACCAAAATTGTACAAAATATTCTAAATGAGGCCTAACAACCGACTTGTATAATAGCAAAACAATATCTTCAGATTTATATTAAAAATTCTGAGAAATAAAACCCAATACTCTATTAGCTTTATTACTCGCGACTTGAACATTATTTTGAGCACTTTAAATTCTCAGTAAGAATGACACACACACACACACACACACAGACCCGACTCGAGGCGACCCGTAGATTTTGTTCAAACGCAGACCGTACTAAGAGAGAAGAATTAGCACAGAAAAGCAAGAAAGCTCTCCCCTCCTCCTCATTCACCCCGCCCACGGTGGGCAGGTTTGCAAATAATTTGCAAGGAAAAAAAATTGCCGAGAGATTTTATAGGACAGCTGGGAACTGGAAATACGCACATGAACATTATTCACACATTTGAACATCGATCTACTGGGATAGATCGTCTAATAGTAGATCAAGATTGTTTTTGAAAGGATTGCACTGACGGAAAAGCAGGAAACAACTTCAGCAGGAAGCCTATTGCAATAAATGACAATTTTGTACGTGATGAAATTGTTGCAAATATTCGTACTGTACCGTTTCGGTTCAAGTTTACAACCATTACATCGAGTCGGGTTCGTGCTTAACGCAAAAAAGTTCAGAATAGTCGACGTTGTCGATCGTATTCAGAAGTTTAAAAACATGGATTAGTTCGCCTCTGAGCCGACGCTTTACTAAAGAATATAAATTACAATCAGCGAGCCTTGTGACTGACGGCCTAAATTAGATTCGTCGCTCTGGCTTGAACATTCTCAAGCCTTTTGAATGTTTTTTCTCAAGGATGGGAACCAGAATTACACAGCATACTCGAGGTGGGGCCTAACCAACGCTTTGTAGAGAGAGAGAGAGACTAACTTCTTTGCTTTGATACGCAAACTGCCTCTTAATATAATTTAGTATTTAATTACATTTCTTTCCAACTTCGACGTAATGTTTGAAAAACTTGAGATCACTGCTTATAAGCACTCCTAGGTCTTTAACCAAGTCGGTCGTTGCAAGATCCTGCCCATACAATGAATAACTTGCACATCGATTTCGGGATCCAGTGTGCATTACTTTGCATTTATTCACGTTGAAAAGCATTTGTCAAGTGGCTGACCAATCCGCGAGCCAATCTAGATCATTTTGAATTTTCAAGACACCTTCCTCACTGACGACACCAAGTTAGGCTCCTGTGTGGGCAGTGAATTCTGATATGGTGTATATGGTGTTTAATGTACCAATATTTCTATCGTTTATGTAAAAAGTGAATAGAAACTGTCCGAGTACCGACCCCTGTGGGACACTACTTGTTACTAATGCTTCACTGTATATTACCACCCACTGTTCCCTGTTGCTGAGCTAGTGTTCAGTCCATGCGGCCACAGTACCAATTATACCAAAGGCCCTTACCTTTGTCATAAGTCGCTTATGTGGCACTTTGTCGAAAGCTGTTTCGAAGTCAAATATACTAAGTCTACTGCCATGGAGCGATCGTATTAAGAAAACATATTGTGGAAGAATTCCAGCTGGTTAGTCAGGCAGGACCTATGCTTATGGAAACCATGCTGGGAATTAGTTAAAAGGTTGTGCGATTCCAAATAATTTACTGCTCTCCCAGCAATTACTAATCCCAAATCTTGCCTAAAACAGATGTTAAGCTAATAGACCTGTAGTTGCCAGGTAACTCCTTGTCTTCTTTTTTGAAGACAGGAGTCGAATCACGTTGGCCAGCTTTCAGTTTCTCGGGACCCTGCTAGTACAGGGGACTTGTTAAAAATATGGATAAAAAAGTCAGCGATGAGCTCTTTTTACCTCTTTAAGGACTCGAGGCGCGAATATATCCGGACCAGGTGATCTGAAAGTGCTTATTTTGCCTAAGACTAGCAGTATTCCATCCCTAGAACAAACAATACTGTCTAAATTTGTACCATCTCCTCGAATGAGAATTTTAGCTGCAGGGGATATTCGAGGTTGCCTCTTCGGTAAAATCTGACACGAAAAAAACTGTTCAGCACGGTTGCTATGTCAATGTTATTATACTTAGTTCCCCCGTCGCGTTTTTTATAGGACTTGGCTTTACAGTAATTGGCTTTCTGTTGTTTATATGATTAAAAAAATTTACGATTTGACTTACAAACAGAAGCAACTCTAAGTTCTTCTGCACGTTTCGCTTTTCTAAGCTGTGTCTTAACATGCCGCCGAAGGATCATAAAATTTCGTTTATGCTTATAATCAGAGGTCTCTTTCCATTGTTTGTACGCTTTATTTCTCTCCTTTATAGGAGCTAATATCGTTGTTGAACCACTTGGAGTAACAAAAGAGAGAGTTAAACCTGCCAAAATGAGTGCACACCAAATTTATTACATCACTTAAAGTTAAGCACTTTGGTTGGTTTACAAACGGACAGTGTCACACTTCGAAAGAATTTGTAGATAGTGAGAGAATCTTCGGGCAATTAATGTTCGTGATATAAGCCCAGTTCTCCCTTTTTACGTGATAGCACGATTAAGTTTTGTTGAAAGTGCTAGGAAGACAGATTTGCATCTAGGTCTTGTAAATGAAATTGTTCATAGCATCATCGAACTTTTGTCGGGACAGTAAACAAAAAGTTGACCACCGGCCAGAAGAGCCATCAAAGGTTAAAAAACGAACATAAAAGGTCCCTTCTCGCTGAATGAGTCTTAAATACACACGAGACTTGTTGCAGACATAGCGAATAATGTAAATTTGTTTCAACGAACAGTTTAATAGAATTTTTGCAAAGTAGGCTACGATCAGGTGTTTGGCTGGGAGAAACCCTTGCTTACAGCCGCGCTAATACAAAAATAAGATTAACATGGACTAAGGAGATGATGCGCAGACCTATAGGGGTCTGTTCTACTTTTGAACGAATATTTTTTAAATCACTTAACGAGTGGACGAATATAGGTATAGATAATAACTAATTAAACATGACAGGAATACGGGTTGTAACCCACAGTTTAGCATCATGATTTTAGTGTAACGTATGGCGTGGGCATCGATCTGATTTGAGATGCTGGAAAGACTGACGTTATATTCGTTGAGGGAACTCTTAATTGCTTCTATTAAATATGTAGTTTCAGTAAAAAGGAACCTAAAATTTCTAAAAATCATAAAAAAATACTAATCAGTAATGACTGAATTTTGTTTTTGAAATTTTATTACTGTCAAACGAAAGAATAAAATATCCAACAATAAGCAAATTATTACCAATTGGTAAGTTTTTGTTTTTAGAAATTTTATATTTGTAGGCGAATTGTTTACCCGCAACTGTGTAGCTATCCGTTATATACATAATGTACTGAATGAGCAATGTACGAAATGTCGCACTTCCAAATCCATTAATCAAAGGATATGACGAAAGGGGGCTAAAACCATGACAAAAAATAATCCTATTAAATCGTATGGCTAAAAACTCTATTAAATACGTTTGGTACAGCCTTGATTTTCGATTTGGAAAATAAGGGCCTCCTCCCGAATATGTAACAGCTCCCAAGTACTTTAATTGAACTTTGGGAAGAATTTTTATATTTTGTTACGCCTTCGAAGTACGCCATAATAAACATTACCTCTCTTACGAGTGTGTACTCAGTTTATTCTGCCATGGAAAATAATAGAGAAACTAGCACCTGACCTCAAACTAAAATCAATAACCATCCAAACAACATTGGAAAATAGGCAAGGTAGAATGCGAAGTGTTTCCAAACTAAAGTCCAGAAAGGGACATCCTCAACTCTGAAGGAAAATAAGGCCAAGACTGTTTAACCATTCACAAAAGAACATCCGAAATATAACTGGTGTTCCGGTGGACGTATTAAAAAGAAGAGTGAACATCTGGCACAAGGCAATCCCAGATGAGCCGGGTGTACCTGGTTGTACGAGATGGGGAAACCAAGAGACCAGTGCATGGAACCGATGTCAGGTTGACAGGTATAATATATATATATATATATATATATATATATAATAATGTGTGTATGTGTGTAAGCTCATATTAGAGAGAGAGAGAGAGAGAGAGAGAGAGAGAGAGAGAGAGAGAGAGAGAGAGAGAGAGAGAGAGAGAGAGAGAAGAATTTTTTTGTATTACCCATTTCTAATATTGTATACAAAGTATTCGTTATTCATTAAATAAACACTATTTATAAATATAAATAAATATTAAATAAATTTTTTGATACTGTATTTAAACCTTTGCTTTTTCGTTTTCTCTAATAAAATTTGAAGGATGACTGAAGTTTATAAATTAATTCTCAACCGAATATAATTTAATATTATTTCTGAACAATTTCTCTCTAAATTATATTATGAATGTTTGCGAGTTATAAAACCATAACATTTGAATGTATTGATTTATTATCTATCAATTTTATAGGTCCATGATTATAACTAGTTACTGAACTATAGTACTGAACTATTTTGTTTTTTCGAACTTGTGGTAACTAAACTATTTCTTAAGTACTTAGCTTACATATTTCACTCTCTATTTTATTATTAATTTTTAGCTTCTTATTCTTTAATATATTAAAAATATGTTTAAGGAATAAAAATACGAGACTGAAATTGGTTGAACGGTTACCACTTATCTACAATGATTCATAAGTCTTAGTTAGTTCAATCTACCTTTCACACGCAACAAATTGTCCTGTGAATGCCCTCAAGTAGTCAGGTTTGGTAAACTATATTCAACAAGCGGTTATTAACCCTTTAGAACGCAGCGGTTCTCTACTGTTTTAATTTGGCTCACGCCAGAAGATTTTTTATATATCAGAAAAGACGACTAAGCATTAATCAGGGTTGCTTTTTATTCAGTGTGATTTTCATTTCAGATTTGCTCCCAATTCATGCCATTCTCATTTTCATCCCACTTTGACCCGGGTTAGGTTAACTTAGGTTAGGGTAGTAGGTTAGGTTGTTAGGTTAAATTAAGTTAGAAAATATAGCCATTTCCATTAGGTGCCTTTGCCGCGAGTGTGAATGACATTGAGTGGGAAGTAATAGGCATTAAAAGGTTAAATTTAAATTTACTCAATATTTTAATGTTAATTTTTAATTAAAAACATTTATTACATTTTTTACTTACACTTTTAATAGATTGTTTTTATATTTTTTACGCATTACATTGTTACATTCTGTGTATTTCATTTGCGACATTTGTTAGTTTAATACATTAATATAATTGGTTTTGACATCTTTTTCAAATTGTATCGTTAACTTTTGAGGGCAATTGTTAATTTTTCATCTTGAGTTCTAGTACTATTTTCTTAGATTACTTCATATTTTAGTTCAAGCTTTCGTGACATTTAGATGAAGGGTACTCAGTGTGTGTCTCGCGGACCAAATGTGTCCTGCCCCCAAAAGAACTTATAAAAAATTAGTTAATTTATAGCTTATTTTTTTATGCAAGCAGGAGGAGCCCAGGGCGAATGCCCACAAAAACGCACCCCCTCTCCTATAGAAGAAGAAGAAGAAGAAGAAGAAGAAGAAGAAGAAGGGAGACAAAATCAATTTACAATTAAAGGATTGGTCAAAGATGTCGTAATTTGTAGAAAGTGTAAAATCAAGTCTAATTTCCATAAAAAACGTAAAAACTTTGAGATTTTTTCCATAAAACAAATAACTTTACTGTTGTGTTTTCTTTTCTAAATACGTGTACTGTAGTTATTTTTAGGGCACCTAGTTTGTACATCATTATTTTATTAGTTCCTTTTATTTGTACATCATTATTTTATTAGTTCCTGTTATTTGTACATCATTATTTTATTGGTTCCTGCCATTTGTATATCATTAGTTCCTATCATTTTTACATCACTATTTCATTAGTTCCTGTTATTTGTGCATCATTATTTCATTAGTTCCTGTCATTTATACATCATTATTTTATTGGTTCCTGTCACTTGCATATCATTATTTCATTAGTTCCTGTCATTTGTACATCATTATTTTATTGGTTTAATTTATTTGTACGGCATTATTTCATTAGTTCCTTTTAGTTGTACATCATTATTTTATTAGTTGCTGTTATTTGTACGTCATTAATTTATTAGTTTCTGTCATTTATACATCATTATTTATTAGTTCCTGTCGTTTGTACATCATTATTTTATTAGTTCCTGTCGTTTGTACATCATTATTTTATTAGTTCCTGTCATTTGTACATCATTATTTTATTGGTTCCTGTCATTTGTACATCAGCATTTTGTTGGTTCCTGTCATCTTTACAGCATTATTTCATTAGTTCAGTTCCTATTATTTGTACATCATTATTTTATTGGTTTAATTTATTTGTACGTCATTACTTTATTAGTTCCTTTTAGTTGTACATCATTATTATTAGTTGCTGTTATTTGTACGTCAATTTATTAGTTTCTGTCATTTATACATCATTATTTTATTAGTTCCTGTCGTTTGTACATCATTATTTTATTAGTTCCTGTCATTTGTACATCATTATTTTATTACGTTCCTGAAATAATGAATTAAAGATATTCTTGTATAGTGAAAGGAAGATGGCAGGACAGAAGTTTTATTTCGTTTGTATATTGAAATGAAGATAATATTTGGCTGATTCGTAATAATGTATTTGGGGTTGTTTAACGTCCTTCGTAACGGCAAAGGTCATGTGACAAAGAGGACCTACAGCTTTAGGTAGTATTCGAACCACAGCAATACCAAAAGGAAGATACAGAGACTCAAACCGGTTCCTTTGGATAAACAGCCCAGCACTTTTACCACAAGGCTACCCTGGCTGGTATATCTACAGAGAGTTGACAAAACTAAATAGACAACTTTCATGCTTTCCAAAATTTTCTGATTTGATTATAAAAGTCAATAAATAAAAACAAATTTACTGAATCAATAAATGCAAAAGGGAAAGAAATACGATTTTAACTAAACAGATAATAAAAAACAAAACAAAAACAAGGCTGTCTATTAATTTGTCAACCCTCCGTACACATAATTTTTTTATAGATCCATTTATCTGCTCAAAATTAAGGACGTTGATAATGATAATACACTTTTTAGCAGTACAAGCGACTATATTTTTAAAAATGCGTCAGGAAAAAGTTTAATATAGAATTATCTTTTGAAGAACGTCCCGTGTTCAACTTTTCTAAAACTCGTAATTTATCTCATTATAGAAGTTACAACTCATTATAAATGGTTTTTAGATGGCCGATAATAACTTCTAAAATTGTATTTGGCGTTCAAACCCAATATAATAACGTACGGTGTAATTCTTACTTTCATTGCCATTTCTAGCGATTTTTAGTAGTGAATAAAGTCATTAAACGAATAATGATTCATATGATATACACACACACACACAATGTATATTACGTTATACATATTGAGTTGCACGACTTTACAAACACCCTGTATTAATATTATTTTTTATGCAGGAAGGAGGGGCCAAGGGCGAACGCCCACACAAAAAATGCCAACCCCAACGAATGGAAAGCATCGAGCCGAAATAAAGCTCTCCGAGGCTGTTAAAAAGGTTGCCATTTTTTCTAATTTTGAAAAGATTGTGGAGTGTATCTTTGAGAGGATGCTGTCTCGTGATATATATATATATATATATATATATATATATATATATATATATATATATATATATATATATATTATATATATATAGTTGGAATACAAAAGGGAATCGCAGTTTTTGAACATTTACATTTTTGAGTGATAATACGCGTGTAAAATAAGGTTATTTAACCCAAGCATGATAATTGAAAAATTGCCTCGGTATATCCTTTCGCCCTGAATTCAATTTCCAAGTCTTGAAGGACAATCATACTTTTATAAACTTCAGCGCTTTGTTACAAACTAAAAAACTGAACATTCCGGTGCTAATCCGAGCTGCTGACTAACTTCATGCAGACCGCAGCGTTAAAAACCGTTCATTAGAAAGTATTATATATTATTCGTTTATAATTAACCAAAAATACGTTTGTGAAGTCTGTTTATAAAGTTTTATTGTGTTTTGAAATTTTAATTATGACTCGATCATTATAACATTTTGATTATGCATATTTGACTGTATTTGTATCGTTTGAACTCAACAATGACTACTAAATTTCTTTTATTTTGCAAATAATACTGTAAATGTCTATAGAGTTAGTGCTTGAAAATTATAAAATTAATAATTAAATAATTATATAATTAAAAATTATAAAAAAGAATATACTATCCCATCAATTTTTCTTTTGAAGTACGATGGACGTACGATAAATGCAATAATTTTAAGGCTTTTTATATACGAAAAGAAAAATATTGTTTCAGAAAACGGCAAGTTATCATCAACATCTTTGGACCGAGGAAAGATTGAGAAGTTGGTAAACGGATCTAAATTGATATAAAGCGATGATCCTTTGAGTGAAAATCTCACGAAAGAAACTGCGAAAAGTCTACGGGAATTCCTACTACAATTTGAAATAAAAAAGTTATAGAAGTTACAAGGCAACAAAGACACAAAGATCCACGCTAGGTTAGCCAAGATGTCTCTTGTATTGCTTTATTTTGTTTTGTTTTAATGGGAATGTTTATTGTTTAATCTCCTTCGCAACATCTAAGGTCATATGACGGAGAGTACCTACAACTTTACGTGGAATCCGAACCACGGGTCGCTACATGGTCTGGACGTAGAGGACGATCTTCCCTCCAACTATTATTTAGACCTACTGTCGCTTAACTTCGCTGATCGAGGGAAAGTGGTGTTACGACACTGACCACGACGTACTTCCGTATCATTGTTATGGAGTAAAAACAATTTTCTTAAAATTAACAATCGACAATAAACCAAATTACAAAACCTAATTTAACTCAACCTATGAAGTTAGATTATATCAGTTTAGGGTATGTCTGTTTAGATTATGTTTAGTAAGGTTAGGTTAGTTTTAGGGTATGTTAAATTAGTTTCGATAATTTGGCGTTTCGATGATTTTTACATTTCGAGGAAATGGCGTTCCTCATTCCATTTTATTTATCCTATAAAATGCAAGTCTACATAATTTGAATGTACGTAATTTCCTGATCAACCGTGCGTGCCCGCATATGGAAACAGGATGAGAGCAATTCCCTCCTTCATGAAATCCTGTTTATGATATGGGATAAGCTTGAAGTGTCGAATGTGGTTCGATTCGGATAATTTTCTTCGAAGCGGACAGGTAAACACATAATTCTCCTGATTTATCTTTTTATATAGCATTCTATTTCCGTTTTTACTTTAGTTTGTGCTTATATATACAACCTGTAAATTGCACAGAAGACGGAAAAAATGTATCAGAAAACTTGCACTTTTTACTACATTTTCGTACTCGCATACATATATTAACAAATTTTCGTTTCCCAATGAATTAGGGTGAGAAAGCAGAAATAACTCCGTACTTCGTTATTCTATATTTTTAACCAATTAGACAAACGATGCCTTGTAATTTACCAATTTTGTATGAAACAAACTATATTTTAATATAGTACCAACTTTAATTTAATTATTTCGACTAAATATTAGTAATACTGACGAAATAACAAGAATATACAAGGTGTCCCATAAGTCCTGTCTTAAAGGAAAATTTATTTTAAATTGAATTTACAAAAGTAATCATTAGAACTAAAAAAAAAATGTTCAAATTGATGTCTTGTTTTGGGACCTTTATTTTGTTGCAGGTAGAATAACACGCAGTGGCTAATATGGAAGTAAGTTACACTCGCGAAAAAGCAGGGGGAGGCCTTATGGGACATCGTGTATATCCCATATTTCACTAATAAAAACAAAAATAATTTTGGTGGATGTACTTTAGGTGTTAACCAAATATTTGTTTTCAGTGAAAAATGTGACATATACACCTTATTGTATAGTGTAATTATACAGTGTAACTGTACTCTCAATATTATGAGCAATTCTCCACCGTTAAAACATTTCGTATGGCTTATATCTATTTCATCACTTACGACTATGTCTGTCCATCCATGCGGGTAGCGAATTATTCTTGGGCAAAAGCACATTAATGATTTCTTCACTATTTGGTCATGCCACAGTCAATGGGTACTTACCTGAAAGAAGAAAATTCATATTTAAAATAATATTCACCAATGAATAAATAATGTTAATCACGTTTACACTAATTAATTAAAGTAGTTTAAATAATAGATACCCTAAAAGTTCATATAATAATAATAATAAAAATAAAAATAATAACAATATTGATGATGATGATGATGATGATGATAATGATAATGATTCTAATATAAATAATGAGTATACAAAATGCTATTATCTACGATCTACTACACCGACGACTTATTCGTTGATTAAAAGAAATCACTGATATATATATTTTTTTTTATAAAATTATAAAGGTAAAGCAGTGTCCCGATTACTTCGCACTTGGTGGCATTCCTATTCCCATTTACAGTCCGAAAGTAGGAATGCTCGAAGCAGAAATTCCAAACTTAGGAAAAGAGTAAAATGAGGCATGACATAAATGCAGGCCCGAGAAGTATATTCCAGAAAAAATATAACTTAATTCAGAAATCGTTTACCAATGGGAATGAATAGATTTGAGAATTGCTTCCTTTGAGATTCCTATTTTCGGACTGTATTTCACAATCTTGAACGACTATTAAATAGGGAATGACGGAGACTGGGAAGGGACTCAATATTCGTACTTATGTATCATACTACAATTTAATCCAATAAAAGTCTGCGGGTTTTGCTATCCATATTTCAGTATCCCCACCACACAATCGTACCATACACTGAGAAAAAAGGTATTTTCAAACGAAATTAAATCTTTATAAAAAATAACTTATGACAAATTCAGAACAATTTACAACTGAACTTTAATAATAATAATAATAATAATAATAATAATAATAAATAATAGTATATTTATTAATTATTTAGTTTCCATTCATTAAATTAGTTTCATCACAATATTTATATTAAAAGAAATAGCAATAGTCCAAATAAACATTTATATGTTGTACGTTACATTTTTTGTAATACTGTAATAAATGTAATATTTATTTTTTATTAACGAAGAGATTATCTATCTATCGATTTAAAGTTTTAGTTTACTGATATTAAAAATGTATATTAGAATTTACAGAGGGTTGACAAAAGTAAATAGACACCTTTGTTTTTGTTTTTTTCCATAGTTTTTTATTTGATAATAAAAGTCAATAAATAATAATAGATTTATTAAATCAATATATTTAGAATGGTGTTGCTTTCCCCTTTCCATTATGTAAAGCTGACACACGTTCTGGTATTCCATTGAGGAGCTTTGTCATTTGTTCTTGAGGACAATCATTGTGGTGTCTATTTACTTTTGTCTGCTTTTTGTATAAATATACATTATATACTGCATTATGGAATAGGAAAATAAATAATTATAAGCCTTAGTAATTATTTTAAAACTCCTTTTATTGAAAAACTGATAAAAAAAAAAAAATAGGAATTATAATGGGAGACTATTAAACTTTGTCTCATATCGTCAATTATAAGCTTGCAAAATAAGGATTTTGTCGTTTGAACTTTCAAACAAAATTAATTACAACAGAAGCGTTAATTGGATTTTATATATATATTATATAATATATATATTATATATAATATATATATAATGTGTGTGTGTGTGTGTGTGTGTGTGTGTGTGTGTGTGTTACAGTAAGGTTGTGAAACTAGTGATTTCTGAAATCCCTGAAATTTCAGTAGGTAAGGTTAGGTCATTATTCTACTTTTTGTCAATTTTGTATTGTATCATGATATAAATTACGCAAATTTACTGAAAATTTCAGGGATTTCATGAAATCACTAGTTTCACATCTTACTGTGACACATATATATACTCGTATACAGTATATATATATATATATATATATATATATATATATATATATATATATATATATATATATATATTTCTTATTTTGGACAAATTATTTCCTAAAGATTTGTTGCGTTTGAACTAAAATGATTGTAAGTTAAGATTTCCCAATAATTTTATCTTTGAAAAAGTAAATAAACACCTTTGTTTTTACTAAAATTTTGTTTGATTATAAACGTCAATAAATAATAACAACACTTATTAAATAAACATATTAGAATTGTGTTGCTTCCACACCCTCTTTGTATTTGATCCAATAAATTTTTTATTATTGACTGACTTTTATAATCAAAACCGAAATTTTTTTGAAAAAAAGGTGTCTATTTACTTTTGTCAACCCTTTATATATATATATACATATATAATGTTAATATTATTAATAATAATAATCTTTATTAACATTAAAAAGTGTTATCATCACTTCGTCAACAAAAACATTTCTTAATACTTATACAGACCAAGAACATTGCACCCTAACCTAACTAACTCAACCTAACTTTACTCAACATGTCCTAACCTAACCTTAAACAGCTAATGAGTCGTGTCAAGTACCGACAATATTTTGTCTACAACAGTGGTTCCCAACTTTTTCTGGTTCGGGACACCCCAGTGCCCTCTGTCTTTTTACGCGGTCCCGTGAGAATTTTTTTCCCACGTAAAGCCGTGGGTCCCTTCCTTCGTATGACCTTGGATGTTGCGAAGGAGGTTAAACAACCCTCATCATTACATTAGTAGACAAAACGTGGCATAAAAATGCAATCCTCTCGACAGTCCAATTTGACATATAAGGTAATAAATATTAGCATTAATTCACTAATAATACGATTAGAAAAACATTGCGCCTATCGTCGATGACGAATTTTATCGACGACACTCTAACAAACTAACTTAACTAAACGTAATCTAATTAAACCTAACCTAACATAACATAACATAACCTAAGCCTAACTAACTGCAGCAAACCTACCTTATATACAAACCTTAATCTAACTCTAAAAAAACTTATTAATAAAATATGACAGAGAAAATAACGTTAAGGAAAAGGAAAAAATAAAAATACATAAATAATAATAATAATAATTTTATCTAATAATAATTACCATCAATCATATATATATATAAAATCAGTTAGAAGGGCCAGGAATTGACATAGTGCTCAGGCCAACTAATCTGTTCCTTTGCTCTAACTCTTGTATTATTCTTATCAGCATCATCGGTAGTCAAACCCCTACCTCAGTCGGAAACGGTGTTATCCACTGAGCTATAGAACACTATATATATATATATATATATATATATATATATATATATATATATATAAATATATATATATATATATATATATATATAAATAAAATGTTTGTTCGTTACTTATATGTGTTACACTGTTATTTAATGTTTTGCTAATTGCCACGTGATTGCCGTGTCACAAGTCAAATGGACGCCTTGTGGCTGATCCACCGGTAAACGCGAAATATTCGGAAGGACACTTAACTCTAACGAGCGATAAAATCTTAAAGAACGCTATAAAAAAACAGCGATAACAACTCTCTACCTAACACACGGCATTCTAAGGAAAGAGAAAAAAATGCTTATTAAACCAAATATTCGTAAACTACTGTAATTACTAATGCTATAAATATAATAATAATAATAATAATAATAATAATAATAATATACAGTGTGTGTGTATATATATATAGATGTTATATATATATATATATATATATATATATATATATTCAACTGCAAAGAACACGCAGTATAATTAACGTAAAGAACGACGCTTGTATAGGAGAACATTCCGCGCAAGATGAGGAGGGAGAACGAACAAATGAAAAAATGATGGTATATATAATATAATATATATATAATAATATATATATATATATATTATATATATATATATATATATTACTTAATTTATTTCAGATCTCTCTTGACTGTATTCCACCGAGTGTATTACAGTGATCCTATTGTATTTAACTCTATTTACAATACAATCAACCCTTAAGAATTCCATATTGCTCGATAAACCTTAACAACACTTCCTTTTTCTATCCAAACTTTTTAAAGTATTTTCCAAGTCTTTGATCGAAGACATAATTAATGTTCAAAGTATTTTTCGAAAAAGACGAAGGACTTTTCAAATATTTTCGACCTCATTTATTGATGTTTAAAACCTTTACTCGATAACTTGAAAGAATTTTAATTTGAAATTTCTTTTTATTAATCTTTTGTAACTGGCCATAAATCTTAATTGGTTTTACGGGATACGCGATGGGCTGTATAGTTTTTGTTATTTTAAACACTCTCTCTCTCTCTCTCTCTCTCTCTCTCTCTCTCTCCTCTCTCTCTCTCTCCTCTCTCTCTCTCTCTCTCTCTCTCTCTCTCTCTCTCTCTCTCTCTCTCTCTCTCTCTCTCTCTCTCTCTCTCTCTCCTCCTCTCTCTCTCAACTACGACGACAAAATTTCTTCAATTCAGTAATATTTTTATCAGTATTAATTTATGTCAGTCATTTATCTGGTTTATCAATTCATGTACTTATGCAGTTGTCTATTTTATCTACGTTTTATCTATTTTAAGTCCAATTCAAGTCGCTCAAAATAGAATGATTTCAATTCTTGTTCGGAGATAAAAAGACATAAAAAAGCGATTCAAATGAATAACTTGTTTCAATTCGGCATTATACCCTACGTTTTCCTTGTAGGAAGTGAAAAAATGGAGAAGAAAAACGTGTTATGGAAAACGTGTTACGGGTAATGTGTAAAGTTATGTTTTTTTTTAGTTTTGTTTTTATTCTTAAAATATACATAACACATTTGCAGTTTATTTTTCTTTTCGTAGGGATTTTCAGCACGTTTAAGCACGTTTTGAACATATTTTTAGTATAATTTTGAGTATGTTTTTAGCTGGTTTTGAGTAGATTTTGAACAAATTTTGTTAATGTTTATTAATGTTTGAGCAGGTTTTGAACTGGTTTTGGGCGGGGTTTTTTAGGTTTTAAACACGTTTAATTAAGGATTAAGCGGGTTTATGAGCAGGTTTTATTAGGTTTTAAACAAGTTTTTTCAGTTGTTTTTTATTTTGCATCGCCATCTTATTCTAAAACAAATTTAGATTAATCGTTTTAATTTTCAAGGTCATAAAGATAATTACTTTTTACCTCTTTTTAACGTCAATAATTTTATTTACTTTTCTATATAAATAGTAAACGTCAATATTTTCATTAACGTCGACCTTTTAGACTGTGTCAAACATCACCACACTCGTCACCTAATTTATTTATGTATTCATCACCATAATATTATCGTTTGCTTTCATGGATGACGTTTAAGCGTGATTTTCATTTTTATGCATCATTATTTAAGTCGTCACTTTCAATTATGCGCCATTAACGTCACCATTTTTTCCTTTTAAGCGTCATCTTTATTTTATTTATGTCATCATTGACTAACAATTTTTATCTGAACGTCAACATTGTCATTGCTAAGTCATATATACTGTATATAACCTTGGCTAACCTTGATTTCGCTTCCGCCTGAATTGTTCATTCTGACGAAGGTCAAGCTTGTCACTCCACCTTAGACCTACAGTTTAACGTGGAATCCGAACTACGCCCCACCAGCAGCCAGCGTCTTAACTACTAGGCTACACAGGGTACCCAATTATCTACCAACCACTACGCTACCCAGGGTACCCAATTATCTACCAACCACCTTTTTTTTTATTGTGTGGAATATGAACAGCTGGGTTTTACTTTTACTGCGCGCCGGCTGCCGTCACCGGGTTTCAATCCCGGGGCCGATGGATTCGTAGTCAGCGACGCTAACTACTACATCACCGAGGCGCAATATAATATATATATATATATATATATATATATATATATATATATATGATGAATAAAACCACGAAGGAAAGGAAAAACAAAACTGGTGCTCAAGCGCTTCATTTAATGACATCCTCAGGAACACTGAAGTACATAAAAGGGTTACATCCTATATATAGCTTATAGAAAGAAAAAAAAATATATAATAAATAACATACATACATACACACACACACACACACACACACAAATATATATATATATATATATATATGCAATAAACGGAGAAGTAAAAATAAAAATTAAAAATTATTAAAGGATTATCAGAGAGGCATACAGATTTGTAAGGAAAAATATCGATTTTTAGCACAAGATCAAATGAATTATAAAAATACGAATTTATACTGGAAATCTGCCCGGGTTTTAACACTCTGCCTTTTATGGTCAAGTTTCGATGTATATAAAAATAAAATGAAAATTAAAAGTTAATAAAGTAGCATACAAGTTTACCAAAGATTTAGTGTTCTACCCTTCTTATCTAAATCTGTTTTCACGGAATTCAAAACAACAGGATCGAGTTGAAAAAGACCTTTGCTTATGTTGAAGTTATTTGAAAGTTGGATAATGGCAGACTCAAGAATATTTCTTAGGAAGAACCCGCAGGATGACGTCATCAAATCATTTAATAGTGGCTTGAAACGCATTCTCAAAGATCATAAGGACTTAATTCCGCTTTTCATGTCCACTTCACCTTCTCTGCCCTACCTTTACGGTCTTATTAAAAAAAAAAACCTGGCAACCTATGCGCCCTATATTAGCTCGGTGGGCTCTATTACTTATAAACTCTCCAAATGGCTTGTCAAAGTCTTGTCCCCCATTTTCGGAACTATCTCTGATTCACATGTAAAAAATTCCATGGATCTTACTGAAAAATTGAATAATGCACGTACTGAAACTAACGATAGATTGATCAGTTTTGACGTTTGTTCATTGTTTACAAGGTGCCGATTGACGATATGCTTAACTTCACTCCAAGAATTACATAAGTATGACCTGCCACTACCTTCACACATTGTTTTGGAACTTATTAAGCTTTGCATCAAAGACTGTAAATTCACTTTCAATAACGAGTATTATCACAAGTTTTTGGGATGGCCATGGGCAACCCCTTATCGCCCCTCCTCTCCAATATTTATATGGAGTTTTCGAATTACTTACATTCCGAGAATCCTGGGGGTTGGCATCCCTTGGTTGCGGTACGCGACGATATTTGTGTATCTGGCCCATGAATCGTGACCTGGATAACTTCCTCCTTCAGTTAACGATCAAGTCCCCTCCATTAAGTTTACTTTAGAAGTGGAACAAGACAATTCAATCCCATTTTTTGGATGTGCGTGTACATAGGGAAGGCCCAGGTTTTAAGTTTAGTATCTATCGGAAAACAACAAACAATTTGTCCTACGTACACTTTTACTCGGGACATGACACCCCCACTAAGAAGGCCTTTTTTCATTAATGTTTCTCCGCGCCCTTAGGATCGCCAGTCCGGAATACATCGATGCCGAATTGGAAAAAATCAACGGTATTGGAAGTGATCTGTGTTATCCATCTGCGTTTATGGAATCTTGTCTCAACAAGGCAAAACGAACTTTCTATCGCGTCAAAATAATACTCGTACTTTGTCAAAAATATTTTAGTACTTCCATTTTTCCCGGGCTTTTTAGGCATTGCTAATGTACTTAAACTTTTGGATATTAATGTAGTATTTTCATATAACAATATTGTGAAAAATATCATAGTAAAAAATAGCCCTACCAATAATTCAGGCATTATCTATAAAATTGGTTGTAAACATGTGATTCCTTTTACATAGGTCAGACAGGAAAGGATTTGCACACACGTATAAAACAGCATCAATATTCCGTTAGAACAGGACAGTTGTCCAGTGATCTTTTTGTCCATTTGTCAGAGTTATCCCACTGTATTGATTGGAATAATGCTTCAGTTTTATTCCACTCTAGCAACATTGTTAATAGAAATATTCTTGAGTCTGCCATTATCCAACTTTCAAATAACTTCAACATAAGCAAAGGTCTTTTTCAACTCGATCCTGTTGTTTTGAATTCCTTCAAAACAGATTTAGATAAGAAGGGTAGAACACTAAATCTTTGGTAAACTTGTATGCTACTTTATTAACTTTTAATTTTCATTTTATTTTTATATACATCGAAACTTGACCATAAAAGGCAGTGTTAAAACCGGGCAGATTTCCAGTATAAATTCGTATTTTTATAATTCATTTGATCTTGTGCTAAAAATCGATATTTTTCCTTACAAATCTGTATGCCTCTCTGATTATCCTTTAATAATTTTTAATTTTTATTTTTACTTCTCCTTTTATTGCATATATATATATATATATATATATATATATATATATATATATATATATATATATTGTGTGTGTGTGTGTGTGTATGTATGTATGTATGTTATTTATTATATATATATATTTTTTTTTTCTGTAACCTATATATAGGATGTAACCCTTTTATGTACTTCAGTGTTCCTGAGGATGTCATTAGACGAAAGCGCTGAGCACCAGTTTTGTGTTTCCTTTCCTTCGTGGTTTTATTCATCATAAATACTTTTTACGTGTTACTTTCGTGAAATAATTTTCATATATATATATATATATATATATATATACAGGGTCTGTCAAAAAAAACTAAGCCAAATTCAAACCTTTATTAAAACAAAACCATTTATCTAATTAAGTTGAATTTTACACAATAATGTATAGGTAATCTCCTATTATCCTTTAAATTTTATGACGATATCTTCAGAATTTTTAATTTTATTAATAATTAACTAAAAAGTGAGATTCTCCTACTTAACATGAAAATTTTTTTTTTACGATATACTGTAGATAATTTTTAGTTTAATAAAATTAAAAGAACTGTTCAAAATGATTCCCTTGCATTTCTATCACTTTGTCCATGCACTCTTTTAAATGGTTTAAATTGCAGATCAGATTTAATAATCCTTCTACGCTTGATTCTGATATTTCTAGTTCTTTGATATTTCAGCAGGTGTCATGTAGCTACCAGGTCGATCCTCTTGACTAAGGATACGTTCCTCCACTTTCTGAATATTTTCAACTACTCTAACTGATTTGGTCGCCCACTACCAACCTTCCTTTCAATGCTTCCTGTTTCATCGATAGTTCTCAATAAGTAATCTAAACCTGATCTAGTCCATCCTTTATAATCGAATTCAGAAAGTAATTTCCTTGCACTATAACCTTTTGAACTCTATAATGCTTTATAATTATTTTATCTTCATGTGAGAATGGCATATTTAGAGGTATTCACGAAAATTTTTAAATCTAAACAAATTCTGAAAAAGAGAAAAAAGAAGATATTACATAATGAGAAAAACTGAAATTTTCGCAATATCTAGAAATAACCGCATAACTCCTAAAATATTTAAAATAAAGTTATAAAATTATCACAGATTATTTATGAGCCTTTTATTTATTTAGTGTAAAAAATATTTGAAATCTCTATCAAATTGTGCATTTTATAGAGATTTCAAATTGGCTTAGTTTTCTTTGACAGACCCTGTATATATATATATATATAGATATATATATATATATATATTATATATATATAATAACAGACGGTCATATAATGATATAATAATGATAATATTTACTGGCAGGAAACAAATCACATAAAAAAGTAGAGTAGCCATGAAGGTAATCACGGTACAAGTGATTAAACAGTCGGTTTAATGGTATGATCACATACCACTATTTTTTTTACCAACTTCATCTCTTTGTCACCACTTTTATAAAGACAAATAGAGAATGTTTGCAATTTGCAAAGTTAAACTGACCCTCTATTTATGAACGATTGAATACGTTTCTTTTAGAATTTTTAAAAGTTTTCTGAAAACGTTAGTTTGAATAACGTACAAACGTTTGTAAAACATTTTGTGGAGTTCGATGATGGACGCGTTGAAGCGAACAAAAGTAGGTTGTTGTTTTTTTAACCTTACAATCGATCTCACTGATTGCTTTCCATTTGGCGTCATTCCCGTTCCCATTTGAAGTCCGAAAATAGGAATGATCGAAGTGTTAATTCCAGATCTGAGGAAAGTTTTCTGATTATATATATTATAATATATATATATATATATATATATATATATATATATATATATATATATATACAGGCCCGGATTTAGCTATAGGCGAACTAGGCGATCGCCTAGGGCCTCGCGCCAAAGGGGGCCTCGCTCAAGCCGTTTTGCGCGTTCTGTTCAAGTGATATTAATGATTTAGAACTCTATGAAGAACTTAAAGTACTTTGCAGGTTTATACCTGAGAAAACAGATCTCGGAAATGCCCTTGTTTATATAGTGCAAAAACAACTAAGTGAGATTTATCCTAATGTTTATGTTGCACTTCGAATAGTATTAACCATCCCAGTTACTGTTGCTTCGGCTGAAAGAAGTTTCTCGCGTCTCAAACTTATTAAAACATATTTGCGTTCCACCATGTCTCAAGCGAGATTGCAATCATTAGCTATGTTATCAATAGAAAACGATATAACAAATTCATTAGATTATTCTCAAATAATTGAAGAGTTTAGCTCGAAGAAAAGTAGAAAAGCATTGCTGTAATATTCAAGGAGCATCTGAACCAAATATTAAAGCATTAATATTAGCCTGATAAGTCGATCGCTCACTATTATAAAAAATGAAATGTCAACATCTCTTATACATCACATATGAAAAACGTTTGTATACTATGGAAAGTCATTACCTATAATATTATATAAATCTTAGAAATCATTGTCTTATATTTTCGATACAAATCTTGATTCATATTATAATTTATACTTATTTGTATGGTTTATTTATATTTCTTATACAATTTCCATCGTGATTATTTTGGTTTGGTTTAATTTTTAAGTGCTGGCATAGTTCTGTCTATGCGGGATTCTAATATTGCTGGTATAGTACCGATAATTAAGTCCATATTTTCATATATATAGCCCTAGGGCCTCGCAATTTCTAGATCTGCCTAGGGCCTCGCACTTCTAGATCCGGCCCTGCATATATATATAATATATATATATATATATATATATATATTATGCAGGAAGGAGGGCCAAGGCGAATGCCCGCAAAAGCGACCCCCTCATACAGGAAGAGAGCCAAAATCAAAGCGGGGTTTTCGAGATGCCTAGACATTCTTTGTTTGAAAATGGAGGTCATAGACAGGAGAAGATGGATTGAGGAGGATTGTTCCAGAGTTGACCGGTTGAGTAGATGAAAAATTGAAAATACCGATAACCTTTGTGTTAGATAGGTGGACAGAAAAGAAATAAGAAGTATATACAGGGTGGCGCAAAAGTCCCGCATCATAGGAATTTTCAGTGTTGACTATAATATATAATTTTTTTCTTTTAGGTAGGGATGCTGCGAATTAACAAAGGACGAGAGGGTGAGCTGGTTTTAATGTATGGAATAGCAGTACAACACCGATGATCTGTACAGAATTTAAATTCTGTACCGATTCAACGACTTGTATGTACCTGGTATTCCATGCATTAAATCCAAGCACCCTCCCGTCTATTGTTAATTTCGCAGCCATCCCTATCTAAAGAAAAAAATATATATTATAGTCAACACTGAAAATTACTATGATGCGCGACTTTTGCGCCACCCTGTATATATAAAATGCCTTACAATTACTAAGAATTAAATCTGTGTATATGTACGTGTATTGCTTGTAATGTATGCTTTCTCGCACTGCATTTCCCACAAAAAAAATAAAAATATATATATATATATTTACAAACATTGAAGATTCAGTAATATCGTAAAGCAGATCATTGTCGTCATAACAGAAAACGAATCTATTTTAAACATAAATGCAAAAAACCACTTTTTTACGTGGAGGTCAAAATATGACAATAAAACTCGCACTAATAGACAGAGTTTATTTCCACAACAGTTTCGATGCCCACTGCATCCTCTTCGGGCGGATCCGCCGAAGAGGATGCCAGTGTGGCATCGAACTGTTGTGGAAATAAACTCTGTCTATTAGTGTGGGTTATGTTGTCCTATTTTAAACATTTTAAACGAACGAAGTGGTTTGACAGATGTTTTAGTGACGCACGTTTTTGTTTTTTAAACACCATTTACTTAAAAGAAACTTTTACAATATTGCTCTTGCATGTTTTTTTTAAAGCTTCGCTGCTCCTAATACTAACAGCAACGCTACAAGTTTTTCGTTCAAAAACCTCTCTTCGATGTTTTCAATCCTTTGTGGAGAAAATTCAACTTCGCGAGAGACTCGCAATGGCTTTTGGACATGTTTTAAAATTCCGTTGGAGAAACGTCCAAATGAAAATTTGTAATCAACATACGCACGAGCACACACACACACACACACACACACAAATATATATCAGTGATATAGTCGAGACCACCAAGTCCGAGACTGAGACCGAGACCTGATCCTGTGAGACCAAGATCGAGACCGAGATCAAAGGTTCGAGATCGAGATCTACCTTCCGAGATCGAGATCAAAGGTTCGAGATCGAGATCTACCTTCCGAGATCGAGATCCTTAACATTCGAGACCGAGATCGAGATCGAGACCAACCTAACCTAAAAAAATTCAGACCCATACACCCCCGCAAGACAAACGTGGCAACTCAAAACAGGATGATTGATTAGTGAATACCTAGAGCCCCTTACTTTTACAAACTTTCATAACATTCTGAATTGTGTCTGTTCAACCAAACACCATCATGAGTATGCCAATAACATGATATTTTTCATTACGGTCTCGAGAGGTCTCGAAAGGTCTCGGGGAGAAAAACCGAGACCGCGTCTGTCGAGACTGAGATCGAGACCGGATCTAAATAGCGAGACCGAGATCGAGATCGAGATCGAGATCTGCAATTGGCTCGAGATCGTCTCGAGACCGAGACCGATCTCGAGACCTACATCACTGATATATAATATATTTTTTTTTTCAGTTTCCCTGTGGTTCCTTGCATATATTATATATATAT
Organism: Bathynomus jamesi; assembly: GCA_023014485.1. NCBI lineage: Eukaryota > Metazoa > Arthropoda > Malacostraca > Isopoda > Cirolanidae > Bathynomus > Bathynomus jamesi. Next base: position 32,742 of record JAJOZX010002615.1, on the reverse strand, counting down.
ATATATATATATATATATATATATATATATATATATATAATTTATTTCTTGGAAAAAGATTTTCAAACTAAAAATTATCCCAATCAAGGTTATGTCAGAGATGGTTTTAAACTAATCCAAAAAATTAAGATAACCGTCTGACCTGACTTAGATTAATTTCAGTTAGTCAGTATAATTTTGTTTTGAAGGAAATTTCATCAGGGAAACCTATACAAAGGTTGACAAAAGTAAATAAATACTTT
>JAJOZX010002615.1:0-27500 GCA_023014485.1 Bathynomus jamesi | reverse complement strand
AAAAGCTTACCTGAAGTTGAGTTGAACTGAACAGTTGAGTAACTATTGCGCAATACTGGACACAAGTGATTCGGTTGATTTCATTTCGTGCTTTTATACAATTTGCGAGTGCATGAAGAACAATGTCGTGTGTTCTAGAATTTTCTTGTATGGGTGGATTGATATTAGTCATCGAATTTGAGCACCGGAAGTGATTTTTCGGGCGATCTCACGATATATTAGCGTACTGAAAAATTCGAAAATATTTTTTAGGTTAAAACCTAAAAGTCCGCCCTCTAATAATAATATATTTATATACTTATGAATAGTAACGTAAATATATGGTTATGGTGATTCAAACTTTTGATTTGGGGGTGACCTTTTTTAAAAACTGAGAGGAATTAGGGTTTTTTCATTGTTTCTAAGCAAAAGTTCATCGATTTATGATACAGGAGATCTTTTATTTGAAAAAAGTCTAAAAGTTATAACCCTAATATATATTATATATATATATATATATATATATATATATATATAATATTATAATATGAGCGCTGGGAAAAACCAGTAAAATGTCTAAACCATAATTATAATCGCATGATCATAATCTCTCCCTTATATAGTCGTATGATCTGGGTTACGTCATGGCTACGTTGTAGCACGATTTCCTTTGCGTTGAGATGATGTATCGACCCTTAGATAGTTCGGATTCCCGTAATAATGTGGGTCCCCTCCGTTATAAGGCTTTTGTCATTACGAAAGAGGATAACAAACAATTCTGAACATTATTATTATTAATTGTAGTGAATTAATTAATAATTAATTAATAATTTTAATAATAATTTATAATTAATGTAATGTAAAAATCCGAAGGTGCCAAAACGGAGAGGGAGATTGTCGGAAGGTGTTATTCTGTTACACGACAATGCGCGCCCTCATACCACTGCACAGACTAGAAAATGCCTTCAAGACTTAAATTTGAAGTTCTCGACCATCCAGCCTACACTCCAGACTTGGCACCTTCGGATTTTTACCTGTTTGGACGACTAAAAGACTCTTTGAGAGGTCAGCGATTCCAAGGCGATGATGACCTGAAGGAGGCGGTGCATGACTGGCTACGCACATAGCAAACAACATTCTTTTGTGATGTCATTAGGAAGCTTGTAGATCGCTGGACTAAGTGTATTGAGAAACAGGGAGACTATGTTGAGAAGTGATGTGTTTATAATCTATCAGATGTGAAAATAAAAAGTGCAGATACTTATTGAATTACCCTCGTGTGTATTATATATATATATATATATATATATATATTATATATATATAATATATATATTATATATATATATATATATATTAGGATATACTGTATAGCAATACAGGGTGTTTCAGGTCGACCCTAAAAATATGGAAATTGGCGGAATTTGTAGTTTTTATTTGATATTTGAAGTTGTACCTGCAATAAAAAGAAACCCTTCAAGTTAGTTACGGAATTACTATGACAAACTATAGAGATTTCCGTATACTGAGTATTGTTGTAACGAGCACTTACCAAAGTTTGAAAAATTAGAATCGTGTTCATCATGTTTGCAAATTTTATAACCATCCGTCAAAATCACTCTTTGGCCCCCCCACCCACCCCCCAAAGTCTTTAATTTTTACTTTTTTGTTTGTTGGGTTACAAATGTCATCAAATAAATTCACTGTCAAGGAATTCTTGTTTTGATTTTCAACGTAGAATCATTGTATCATTTTTCTGTCTTTTCCTAACGGTGTCGCAGTGGCTTCCATCTCAGAAAGTTGAGTGGAAGTGCTCGGGTTTGCACCTCGCCTTCTCTTCCCTCGATACCCATTCATTAAAAGGGAGAGTCGAGCAAATTTATTGTTCCGAACATGAGTGGGAAACGTTAGAGTTCAGAGAACTTCTCTCTTTGCTCGTTTCTTGATATTTTGAGTGTATGAATTAGAACCCTCTTAAAATGTTGAAAATGGTCATATTTTAAATCTATTCGAGTCCATATTTAATATTTTCAAAATATATTTAAGGAATTTCACCTATAAGGAACACTGTCAGTGTCCGTAGATCAATAAAGACACTGAGGTCGGAAGTTCGAACCCCCTATGGTGCGAGTAATAATAATACGGGGCTTAGAGCAATGGGATCGCGCTAGTTGGCCTGAGGAACCTGCCAGTGTCTTACTCTTCTGAATGATTATTAGTATAAGGACTATTATATTATGTAAAAATAATTAAAACGAGACTAACATTGGTCATAATGACGCTGAGAATAATTAATGGTTATGTTCAAAGCAGAATAAACTAAAAATGACTGACTATAAAATAAAAATAGAAAAATATCATGTTCAAATCTACGAAACTTTATCGTGTCCGTAAATTACACAGAATGAGAGACTAACAGCTTTTTTTTATGCAGAAAGGAGAAGCCAAGGGCGTGCGCCCGCAAAAATGTCCCTAAATAAGAAGGAAAGAGCCGAAATCAGTCTCCGAGGCCCACGATGCCCTTTTCTTTTAATTTTGAAAAGATTGCGTAGCTAATGTGTAAAAGGCATGTATTTGTAGTGAGGAATAGAGGGAGAAGCGTGTGTTTGAGAGCATGCTGGACTGCTCACAGGGTAGATGAGACACGGAAACAGATCAACTAGAAAGGACAGTGACGGGAGAAACGGGATTACCAGCACTTCCTGTCTCCTGCTTAACTTCCCTGAATTAACTCCTGGATAAGACTATAATACACACACAGAAACGGTATTTCATAGCACTAATTTCTGTTTTTCAGACGTACTTAATAATGCAGCATCGTACTAAAACCGGATTTTAATTTGCGCTAAACCGTTTATTCGTGTAAGAAAATAAATAGAATTCTCCTCTTGAATTTGGATTGTATAAATTAGCATTCATTCATTATACAATATATATAATATATATATATATATATATATATATATATATATATTATATATATATATATGTATGTATGTGCGGTTCGCTCAAACTGTTTAGTCGTCTTCAAAAAGAAAAGTTGATGCCAGTACTAGAGACTACATCGGATTTTCGAAAATGAAGCTAACGTACCGCCTTATGGCTCACTATATTATATATATATATATATATTATATATATATATATATATATATATATATATATATAATATATGCCCAGGTAGCACACTTATATCGATATAATGAAAAAAGCCCGATGAATCAACCTTTTATTATTGAAACGATAGTGATGTAGGAATTTCTAAATAGCAATCTAAATGACGCAAATTTCAATATTGATGTCGAAGTGGGGTTGAAACTGAGTACTGATGTAAATTCATTATTCATTAAATACAGAATCATCATCACATCCTCACTCTTTAGGAAAATATATTTTGAGAATGTAGATTGTATTTTATTTTATCAACATATTGTTGCATCAACAATACATCAACATTAATTTGTGGACTGTCACAAATATCAACTACATCTCAACGATATGACCCATGCATCAGCACTTGATCGATTAACTATGTTACCGGGGATTATATATATGTGTGTGTGTGTGTGTGTGTGTGTGTGTGTGCCCTCTCATTAACCGTGCATATACACACATAAATTTGACCGAGTACGACAATAACAGAAAAATTCATTAAGGAAGATAATGAAAGAACTATTCTTAAACCGCAGAATCAGCTAGACCCCCTCCAGTTCTGAGACCTCTTTTTCCCGCCACCTTTAAAAAAAAAAAAAAAAAAAAAAAGATAAAAAATCGTGGCTAAAATCGCGTCTTCTTTTGAACTAATGAAAATCTATATTTAGAGGAGGAGAAATAGAACATGAACAACGAAGAGCCGAACTCCTTCCGAATATATATCATGACTGAAACGTCAAAAACAGCGGCGGTATTAAAGGTCCCCATTTAAAAAAAAAAACGAATTGTGATTGCAGAGTTTGGAGATTGTGACTGATGACTGATAATTATAGTGTGTACAGTCTTATAAAAAAAGAGTTGTGTATATTTCAACGTCTCGATCTAATTGATATATATATATATATATATATATATATATATATATATATATATATATATATATATATATATGATGATGATATATATATATGAAAATTATTTCATGAAAATAACACGTGAAAAATATTTATGATGAATAAAACCACGAAGGAAAGGAAACACAGAATGGTGCTCAAGCGCTTTCGTACATATATATATATATATATATATGTAATAATAATAATAATGATTATACTCGTGTGCATGGGTGTTTTTCCGTAAATATTTTTACACGTGCACATATAAAATAGTCACTTGTGTATATACAGTATATTCAAATGTACGGCTTATCATCATTAATTTTTTTTAATGGGAATACAGGATGCGTTTCGTAAAAAAAAAAAAAAAAAAAAAAAAATTCCTTTTAAAGAAGTAATTTTCTTCATATTTATTTCAATTTCCACTTTAATTCCGTGAGAGTTTTACAGTTTTAACTCAGACATAATTTGGTGTTACCCAAATTTATGATCGCAAGTTGCAGTTCTAAAATTGAGCGTAAACTTTGTAATCGTGGAATTTTCACTTAAAATATTAAAATATTTTAATAATACATTATTTTACTTTACATTTAACATACTTGTTAATTCATTTATATATATATATATATATATATATATATATATATATATATATATATATATATATAACAGGGTGTTCTAAAAGTCTTGATCTAAAGGTTAATATCATGTTGTGCATTATGGGGTAGGACTTTTGGGACACCCTATATATATATATATATATATATATATATATATATATATATATGTTTTGGTTTCGCCCCAGATATTAATTCTGGCGGAGATCAAGCTTGTTGCCCCACCTTAAATATAACTTAACGTGAAATTCGAACCACGATCCACCACGGGTGGTAAAAATTTACAAATTCTCGGCTGGACTCGATCTGACGACTTTCCAATCAGCAGCCCAGCGTCTTAACAACAGGAATTCCTAGGATACCCATTAACCACTAGGTTATCTATGGTACCCATTTAACCATCAACCAATTTTTCTGTATGGAAGTATAAACCTGGGTGAGCTGAGCGTCGCCTGTCCTCACCGGGAATCGAACCCGGGACCGATGCATTCGTAGTCAATGATGCTTACCACTATATATATATATATATATATATATATAATAAACTAAATTAGTTCAATTATAACAAGTTCACTATTTTAGTAATTTCTTCATACAACACAACTTTTTTGAGTAAGATTAACAGTTAAAATCAACTTTTGATTCAAAACCAATTAATATAACCAGGTTCGGAAAAAAGTTCAACAAGAAACCTAAAATTTCTAAAAAGCATTAAAAAATTACTAATTGGTAACAGTTTTACTTTGAAATTTTTATTCTTTTTTGTGACTCATAAAATTTAAAAAACGAAACTCACTCATTAATAAATTAGTAATTTTTTTATGCTTTTTAAAAATTTATGTTCTTAGGCGAACTTTTTTCCCAAACTGTATACGTATGAGTTCGGACATCGTATGAAGCTAAGCAGCAGAAGGATGTCCTCCGTAAAACGAGTAACGAGTTTGTAACTGTATAGAATTAATTACGAGTAACGAGAAAGGGGCACTGAAGCACAAATCACGTGATCTGTTGCAAATGGCTGTCAATTACGAATAAATCACCATTTTTCGACACATTGTGTAACTCTTTCGTATCAATTTAAAAACAATTGGAGTTTGATCAACTCTTCGGAGTACGATGGAGGAGGTACGGTATGTTGGCGTTGGGGGAACGGAATTGGAGGGTGCCTTTCCTACAGAGTGCCAAAGTATAAACGATGCCTCGATGGCTTTAACAATACATACTGGAGCAGTGAATTGACTGACGCATTATCGTCTTATTTTTAGAGCTTCATTCGAGGTAACTTAAATTTAATTACGTTTTCATACGCGATTTATACGTTGTTGCACGGGAAAGTAACAGTTGTACTATAAGGTGTGCAATATATGAGGGCAGGATGAAAATACAAAGCAAGTCTCTCCTACATCAAAATCCCCAAACGGGGCGGGATATATATGTATATGGTAGACTGTTACACATTAAGAATGACGTCGGAAACTCGTATTTATTTAAATTGTAAAAAAGTGTTTGTGGTTAGGTTAGGTTAAGTTAGGTTAGGTTGAAATAGGTTGAGGTTAGGTTGGAACACTCATATTCATTTTTGTTTTATTTTGTTTTAAATAGACAGGCCTGGTAGATGCATGCATTATTTTAACCTAACCTAACCTCAACTTATTTCAACCTAACTTAACCTAACCTAACCTCACCACAACCATTTTTTTACATTTAAAATAAATATGTTTAGGACGTCATTCTTAAGGTTTATCATATATATATATATATATATATATATATATATATATATAAAGGTGTCCGAGAATTATCTGTACAATTTTTGGCTGTTATTAAAAGTCAACCATGAAGTGTAGAAATTCCAGTTTGTCCCGTTTTACAGAGAATCTCATTAAGTTTTTCTGATACCAAGATTTGACAAGTTTTTTAGAAATTCCAGTGTGTCCGAACATTATCTGTACAATTTCATCTTTTAATAAAATTCTTGATAAATGATAACACACGTAAAATTCTTGAACAAGATTATTTAGAATCTGTATTTTCAAAAGTTTCTTTTATTAAAGTAACGTTGTTACAAACATTCGATATGTGCACCATTAGTGATTCGCAAAACATCCAATCGATACTCCAAATTTGCCATGTACGCTGCAGCATATCCACATCAATTCGCTCAATAGCAGCTGTGATTCTTGCTTTTAAATCATCAATGTCTGTCACCCGCGTACATTTCTAAAAAACTTGTCAAACCTTGGTATCAGAAAAAACTTAATGAGATTCTCTGTAAAATGGGACAACACTGGAATTTCTACACTTCATGGTTAACTTTTAATAACAGCCAAAAATTGTACAGATAATTCTCGGACACCCTATATATAATATATATATATATATATATATATATATATATATATATATATATATACCTTTCATTCACTTAATAAACTAATTAACTAAAAATTAAATCCTTTTTTAATATTTTTTATAATTAAATTTTAAAGTTTAAATTTAAATCGGACTTAACTTTAAAATTATGCGTAACTTTATATGGAATTAAAATTGTACGTAACTTTATATAGAATGGAATACAAACTTTTATGAGAGATTATTAAAATATTACTGTTATAAGCTGGTCTTATTTTCAAAAACGTTAATTGTATTTCAATATGAAATGTGTACATATTTTAAGGTAAAATTGTATCGTATTTTTTATTTCTTTATTTTTAGTTCGTTTTTATTTTTTACGATGTTAAAATTTTATTTAAAATTTAAGTAATTTACTAAGAGGTTATGTCTATTTAGCGAGCGCCCAAAGGTTAGTGCGAAACATCGTTTCCAAGAATGAAGTAAAGATGTTAATGTCGGGTGTTCGACTCCCGATGGTGCAGTAGTAATGCGGGAGTTAGAGCGATGGGTCGCATTTGTTGGCCTGAGCACCATTGCACCACTTTTTAAATTTATTATTACCTATTTATTACTCTTTGTTGTTATTTACTTATTTATTTGTTTATTTATTATTTTATATTACATTTTTTTCAAGTTACGATTTTCATTTACTGTTAATTTCCTTCTAATCCAAATTTCATGTTGGGAGAAACACACACACACACACACACACACACACACACACACAACACACACACATATATATATATATATATTTAATATCTATAATTAACACATTTATTTTTTAATTTAGGACATTACGACAAGGATATTAAATATCCTTATTGTTAAGGGGAAACATTTCTCTCCAACACCATAATCTGACTCCATTCTCAAGAGGCTTATGGTAATATATTTACATGTGGAAGATGCGGTGGAGCGTTGTTGAGTGAAATGCCTCAATTTGCATATCTTAAAAAGAACATTGTTCAAACATTTTTGTCGCTTCATTATCCACTATATATACGAGCATATATATATATATATATATATATATATATATATATAGAGAGAGAGAGAGAGAGAGAGAGAGAGAGAGAGAGAGAGAGAGAGATAGATGATCATTTTTATATATTACACAGCCGTATATTAAAGTATGTGTAGATCAGAGATGGCCAACTTCTTTATGCTCGCGGGCCAGTTTCTTACCTAGTCTGCAGTCTGCGGGGACGGGGGGGGGTAAAAACTGTATGACCGGGTAAAGTATCTTTAGAATTTGTAACACGAAATATTAAAAACGTACAAACTATTTTATAAGTCAGAAATACTAAATGACACTGGCCCGCGGGCAGCAAGTTGAGCATCTATGATGTAGAGTAAATAAAAGAAGCATTTTATTGATTTACTATTTCAGCGTTATATAGGGTGGGGCACGGGAATCAAGTGTTTTTTGAATAGCTAGTAATCGGCCATTAGGAATGGGAGGGGCGTGCGGTAGGTAGCATTCCATTCCTGGGTTCATAGCATTTAACTTTAACTAACACTCACCTTTATCTTTCAGGTGCCATCATGGAGCAGTGGACGTTTAGAACACCGCATGTTCGCGTATGATCATTTTGTTAGGAGTGGCGAGTCAGTGACAGCAGTTCAGCGTGCGTTTCGCCGCAGATTCAACATTCATCGAAATGACTCTGTTCCCGCTCGTGACACAATCTTACGTTGGGTTAACAATCTTCGAACAGGAGGCTCAATAATGAAACAAAACCGAAGGGGCCGCAACGCACTGTGCGTACTCCAGAGAACGTTGAAAGGGTCAGACAAGCGATGTTGCAAAGCCCAGGCCGCTCTGCTCGGAGACATTCAGCTGCACTCGGAATCAGCAATCGTACTGTTAGACGGATTTTGCATGAAGAATTACATTTTCACCCATACAAGTTAGCGATGGTGCAGGAATTGAATGTAAACGATTTGGTGACATTGCATGGCCCCCTCGGTCCCCTGACTTGTCCACATGTGACTTCTTTCTATGGGGGTACCTCAAGTCACGTGTCTACGAGGACAAGCCCCGTACATTAGATGCATTGAAGGAAGCGATCCGTCAACAAATCATCCAAATCAACAGAGACCTGCTGGGAAGAGTGGAGGCCAATTTTCGTAAACGCCTTCAACAATGCGTCGACGGCCAAGGACATCATATGCCAGATATAATTTTCGGTACATGATTATTATGACATGAATGCTATGTTCTTACGAATGTTGTTCTACCAATATATTTTCTTTACAAAAATAAATATCATTTTCCTGATTATTCCAAAAACACTTGGTTCCCGTGCCCCACCCTGTATTTAATTATTATCTTAACGCAAATTATTCCTGCGTCACGAGTCACGACATTAATTCATTCAAATAAAATACTATCAGCCCGAAGTCTTCATACCGGAATGGTGTTAAAAGATTTTCAAATAGATACAGAATTGTATATTATAATATATATATATATATATATATATATCGTAAAGAACGACGCTTGTATAGGAGATATTCCGCGCAAGACGAGAAAGAGAAAACAACAAATGAAAAAATGAAGTACCACCTGGGAATCGAACCCGGGATCTTCCGATTGCCGGTCAGACGCGATACCACTACACCATGGTTTCTGCGAGTATGTAGAGGAATTACGGCATTTGGAAGAGTGAAGACCATGGTGTAGTGGTATCGCGTCTGACCGGCAATCGGAAGATCCCGGGTTCGATTCCCAGGTGGTACTTCATTTTTTCATTTGTTGTTTTCTCTTTCTCGTCTTGCGCGGAATATCTCCTATACAAGCGTCGTTCTTTACGTTATTTATACTGCGTGTTCTTTGCAGTTGAATGTATATAATGTTACGGCATGCGGGAGGTGCCCCCTTGGGGCATTGGTTTCTGCGAGTATGTAGAGGAATTACGGCATTTGGAAGAGTGAAGACCATGGTGTAGTGGTATCGCGTCTGACCGGCAATCGGAAGATCCCGGGTTCGATTCCCAGGTGGTACTTCATTTTTTCATTTGTTGTTTTTCTTTCTCGTCTTGCGCGGAATATCTCCTATACAAGCGTCGTTCTTTACGTTATTATTTATACTGCGTGTTCTTTGCAGTTGAATGTATATATATATATATGTATATATATATATATATATATATATTACTTCATACTTTAGGTGAGTTCGAAGCGACAGTTCAGGATCGACCTACGGTCGACCCCTCTGCAGCATCCCGCCTCATTTGTTGAATTTTCATATACATTGAACATATATATATATATATATATGAAAATGAAAAGGTTTATTGGCAGACTATAGCCCATATGACAAATATTATTAATACAATGACAGTTCACATACTAAGGAATATATACAGTTGATTAGAAATAATACAGTAATGTCGAAATTTTTTAATTCTTTGCATCAGACTGTATTGGGCACGTCTTGTTACCTCCGGGAAGCTCGGGACAGTGCGGGTAGCAAACATTTGCGAAGATGAGCATCTTGGGGTAATTTATATAAGAGTCTAAAAGACCTGTTGCATAGCAAATTTAGGGTTCTGACAGAACCTTTTTTATAATTCACCCAGAGTTGCTGTCCGTATATATTACTGCAGAAAGTACGAAAGAGAATGTCTTTAGCTTCACTTGTACAGAACCGAAAGTTCCTTATAATCATATTCGCTTTAGCACAAAGGCTTCGAGATTGTTTTCTTATATCCGAGTCATCACTCAAGGAGCTGGTAATAGTTTGACCCAAATACTTAAACTCTTGTACTTCCTCCATTACTTCACCTTTCATTTTAAACCTAATATCAGCTGGCTGATTACAGCTTTTAGGATGAAATTGCATAACCTTAGTTTTTGTAACATTAAAAAGAATATCATGTTTCTGCGAATACACTTCGCAGACTTTTAGTAGCCGATCCAGACCTTTAACAGAGGGACTTATTAATACCATATCATCGGCATAAACTAAGTTATTTAGCCTTGTGTTATCTATACAACATCCCACTGTTGCCTCATTAAGTGAAGCAATTAATCCGTCAATATACACATTAAACAGCATAGGGGAGAGCAAGGAGCCTTGTCTCACCCCGCAAGAGGAGCCAAAACATTCGGATGGTATATTGCTCCACCTAACGGTAAAAGATTGGTGGGAATACCAAAATTTCAATAACTTTAATATGTACATGGGAACTTTCCTGTCTTCTAGTTTTTTAAATAAAATATTGTGGTTCACTCTATCATATGCCTTACTTACAGTATATCTAGGAAACAGCTATAAATAGTTGAATTATTGTCAATGTATTTAGATATTGTTTTTTTAATAGTAGATACACAGGTCAGTTGAGTGGGACCTTTTAAAACCAAACTGATTAGATGTTCATAGGTAATCATTTAATCGGAGTAACAAGAGTTTTTCTAGTAGTTTCGAGAAGCAGGAAGCGACAGCAGTAGGCCTGTAATTATTGCTGGACAGAATGTCTCCATACTTCTTTTTGACCAGGAGCAAGATATATACCCTCATGAACTCTGCAGGGATATAGCTATGAGCAAGCATGGCTGATAAGAGCAATGATATATGCAGGCATACTACGTCATTGGTATATTTTAAGTGCTCATTCGATAGGTCATCTACCCCTGACGCAGAACCAGTCTGTAACTCTTTAATTAACCTCTTTACTTCAGGAACTAATATGAAAGTATTTTCCTTTGTCCCTCCCACAGGCGTTTCGCTGCAATCTATCTTAAGATTATCCCTACTCACACTGCTAAGAATGTTAGAGTAGTAGTTTTTCCACAGCTTTGCAATTTCATCCTCCCCCGACACCCCATCGATTGTCGGAGGGAGGACACTTTTGACACCCGTTTGATTCTTAACAAATTTCCAAAATTTGTTATTATCGTTATTTATGCGAGCTTCACAGGCTTTTGATGCTCGAATAGATTCTTCTTCCTGTTTACATCGCCTTATGGCCGCCTTATATTGACCCCTACTTCTACACATATTCATGTATACTGGTCCTAATCTGGGTCTACCATGAAAGCGCCACAAATCGTAGGCGTCTTTCGATTCCCTCTTCAGGGGGGCAATAAAATCATTCCATCCAGGAATATTCTTAGTATGATAGTTGTAAGATTTAATCAGGGGGCTTCCTGCTTCTCTTAATAGGGATACTATCTTACTATAATACCTATCTATGAGTTTACAGTGAGAATCATTTGAACAAGGATTATTACTGGCAAGATGCAAAATTTCTAAATTATTAAAGAGGAAGGAATATGATGATAATAATAATAATAATAAAATAATATATATATATATATATATATATATATATATATATATATATATATATTATGAATAAAACCACGAAGGAAAGGAAACACAAAATGGTGCTCAAGCGCTTTCGTCTAATGACATCCTCAGGAACACTGAAGTACATAAAAAGGTTAAGCCTATATATAGGTTACAGAAAGAAAAAAAGAAAAAATAAATAACATACATACACACACACATATATATATTATATATATATATATATATATATATATCTATATATACAAATACATACATACATACATACACACATATTAGGGTGTTTCATACCTATAGGGTAAAATAAAAATGAGCTTGGAGTTTTAATCCACACGTTTCTCCGTATTCTAAAGAACAAGAAAACACGTTTGTGCAAGTTTGAACCAGATCGCGCTGCATTTAGAGGTCCCCAACTTTGACGACTTTTTGTCAGTTCATTTCTCGCCTGCCTGCAGTGAAGACGGTTTTCTTCGTCACTTGAGCGGTTCGTGTTGTATAGCCTATTGGACAACTATGGAGGTAATTATATATGCTACTAATTATCTCATTTTACTGTGGTATTGAAATTTATTATTATTTAATTTGTCATTTTACTGTGGTAGTGATATTTATTATTAATATTACATGAAATTAATTAGTCTGTTGCATATTGGACAACTAAGCTGGTAATTATTTATGATACTAATTAATGTAATTTTACTGCGGTATTGAAATTTATTTAATTAATGAATTGTCAAAGAGAACGTAGTGTACACGTATCAGTTTTATAAATAAAGAAAAGCAGTAACTGGGACTCGAACCAGTGTCATAGCCGTTTGGCGGCATCGCTCAAGTCGGCGTACACAGCACGTTATCCACTCCCTAGATGGTGTAGTGGATAGCGTGCTGTGTACGCCGACTTGAGCGATGCCGCCAAACGGCTATGACACTGGTTCGAGTCCCAGTTACTGCTTTTCTTTATTTAATTAATGAAATTAATTACGATGTGAAATTATTTCTGTGGAATTATTTAGTTTGTTTTCTTTTCCAGGTGTCTACCAGAGCGAAAACAGAAGTGTTTCTTATTGGCCAGACGGATGCGAACATCACATCAAGTGGCCTTCCAACTCAGTTGCAAGTACTCAAAAAGTACTTTTACCACCAAAAGGAGCAAAAATTTGGACGTACTAAATGTCTGAACCTGTGCCTGGATGCCTGTCTCATATTTTGGGAGAGAGCGAGAATCCCCATGATGCGTCGAGATTCGGCCTTGAGGAAGATGGAATCCCTTCTCAAGGAATACGACCGGCTTGTGAAGCACAAGTCACATAAAGCAGAGTCCTTCCGAGTGAAGGAGGCGATGTTCAAGGAGGCAATAGCGAAGGAGATCATGGACATTGCTCATTCACAGGCTAAGGAAATGATGAAGAATCAGGAGGACATCCACTTTCTCGACATGCAGCGTGAAGATCCAAATTCCTGCAGCATGGGCCCTGTTGACATGAAGCTTCACTATAAGGAGATTAGGAAAAGGAAGAGGCTGGACAAGATTAAGGAACAACAGGAGAAGGCCAGGAAGGAACAAGGAGCTGCAGAAGATACGGGGGCGTTAGTGATTTCAACTTCGTCAGAGACTGACTCAGATGTCGTTGACCCAACCGTGGAAGTTTTTCCATCATCCTCCAAGGGAAATACCAAGAAGCGACGCAGGAATCTGATCTCACAGGATGTGACGACTACCTACGATCGGCTGAATATTTCGTACCGCGATTCAGCTATGTCGTACGCTGCAGCGGCTAAATCACTAGGTTTTGACTTGGATGAACTGTCCATTTCTGCCAGTACCATGTACCGCACACGCAAGGCTCTCAGGAAGGTGGCTGCTGAAAGTTATCAATCCGACGAAGTTTGTCCTGGTCAGCCTCTTGTCTTGCATTGGGACGGTAAGCTCCTACCTGACAATGAGCAATGGAAGGAGAGCGTTGACCGGATCGCCGTTCGTCTCTGGCGACGGCAAGGAGAAGTTGCTCGGCGTTCCTAAGGTGACGTCCGGAACCGGCGAGAAGATAGCGCGAGTTTGCTTGGATTTGGTCAAGGAACACAGGATGGAAGAGCGCGTGCGTGGACTGTCTTTCGACACGACAGCGTCGAACACCGGGATTCATATCGGGGCCTGCGTCCTGATTGAGAAAGGTCTTGGCAGAGAACTCCTGTACTTCCCCTGTCGGCATCACATCTATGAAGTCATCCTCAGCTCCGTCTTCAAGCGTGCATACGGCCCTTCAAGTGGCCCCGATATACCCGTTTTCAAGAGGTTTCAGGCACAATGGAAGTTCATCGACCGGTTGGACGTGCGGCCGTACGATTTTGCTCAAGTCAATGACTCTATGAGGGAACTGAGGGAGAAGTCAGTCCTGCTGGTGAGAGGGATGGTGAGCACGTCGCATCAGCGCGATGACTACAAGGAACTGCTACAGTTGGTTCTCATCTTCCTGGGAGAAGCAAAAGTGGTGGATTTCCCTCTCAGAGCCCCTGGCGCTTACCATCACGCTCGATGGATGGCGATAGCCATCTACTCCTTGAAAGTAATTCTACTGAAGAAGCAGTTCAAGATGTCGAGTCACGAGTTGGAAGCTCTGACAGCCGTAGGTCTCTTCGTGTCCCTCGTCTACATCCGAGGTTGGACTCGTGCTGCAACCTCAAGCAAGGCTGCCGCAGTTGATCTGGAATTTCTGCGTGACGCGGAAGCCTTTGCCATGTCGGGATATTCGTGTGTTAACGCTGCGCAAGAAGCCATGTCTCGACACCTATGGTACATCTCTGAGACTCTTATTGCCATGGCGTTCTTCGACGCAGATGTGGCAGATGAAGAAAAGGCTCAGATGGTCGTCAGTTTGGGTAAGCCCGCATCGAAAAGGAACTCAAGCGACCCCAAGGGAAGAACGTCAGGAATCTTGCCTCGAAACACCTGGCGGAGTTCGTGACAGGAAAGACGATGGCTTTCTTCCATGCATTCGACTTGGACACAGAATTCTTGAAAAAGCCAGTTGCCGAGTGGACTGAAGTAGAGGCTTCAAGCAAGCAGCGGCAACTGTTAACAAAATCTCTGTCGTCAACGATCGGGCCGAAAGAGCCATCGCGCTCACCAAAGAGTTCAACTGTTCTCTGACGAAGAACGAAGAGCAGAAGCAGTATTTGCTCAAAACTGTGATGCAGCATAGGGCAAAATACCCGAATAAAACCAAGAAGGATTTCATGGACAAATGATTCGCAAGAAGTGGTTATGTTTTTTGTATCTTTGTGAAAATGTGTAGTGAAATGGTACTCGTTTGTTGAATAAAAATTCATTGACAGATTTTTGTTTAATTTTTTCCGTTTATGATCTGCCAGAGCATCAAACTGGGGACCCGTAAACTTTAAACTATTGAATTAATACTTCGGTTTATCAGTCTCCTCAGCAAATGGAACAAGGGGATCCATGTGGATTAAAATTTTTCCAAACTTTTAATTTATGAAACACCCTAATACATATATATACAGGGTGTCCCGTAAGTCTGGACCCATAGGGAAAAATAATAAAATTACAAAATAGTCCAAAAATTTATTTATAATATATTTTTTTATTATTTTTATTATTTTTATTATTTTTTTATATGATCTTACTCCGCTGGAGTTTTATTTGTGGGGCCACTTGAAAGCCAAAGTGTACGAGGTCAAACTTCAGAACATTTTCCACCTTAAAGCACGCATTGTGAGGCGTGTCAAGAAATTTCTGCGACTGTGATTCAGAAAGTGCTGTCGCAGTGGAGATTGCGTCTTCAACTATGTGTGCGACACAACGGCGGACACTTTGAACAGATTATGTAATAAATTTTTGGACTATTTTGTAATTTTATTATTTTTCCCTATGGGTCCAGACTTACGGGACACCCTGTACAATAAACAGAAGTAAAAATAAAAAATTAAAAATTAAAACCTTAAAGGATTACCAGTGAGGCGTACAGATTTGTAAGGAAAAATATCGATTTTTAGCACAAGATCAAATAGATTATAAAAATACAAATTTATACTGGAACTCTGCCCGGGTTTTAACACATTTATATATATCGAAACCTGACCATAGGCAGCAGTGTGTTAAAACCCGGGCAGAGTTCCAGTATAAATTTGTATTTTTATAATCCATTTGATCTTGTGCTAAAAATCGATATTTTTCCTTACAAATCTGTACGCCTCACTGGTAATCCTTTAAGGTTTTAATTTTAATTTTTTATTTTTACTTCTCTGTTTATTGTATATATATGTATGTATGTATGTATGTATGTATTTGTATATATAGATATGTATATATATATATATATATATATATATATATATATATATATATATATATATATATGTGTGTGTGTGTGTGTATGTATGTTATTTATTTTTTTTTTTTCTTTCTGTAACCTATATATAGGCTTAACCTTTTTATGTACTTCAGTGTTCCTGAGGATGTCATTAGACGAAAGCGCTTGAGCACCATTTTGTGTTTCCTTTCCTTCGTGGTTTTATTCATCATAAATATTTTTCACGTGTTACTTTCGTGAAATAATTTTCATATATATATATATATATATATATATATGTATAATATATAATATATATATATATATTTTATTATTATTATTATTATTATCATCATATAAAGCTCACTCTTTTGATGGAAGCGTTAATTTGGGTTTTGCGTACACTTTACCTTCCTGTATGCAAACGTGAATGAATACATTTTACAATCACACACACACACACAAACACACGGATTTTTACGTGTTGATCGGACTTTTCAGTAATAGTTTCCTCTCTGTAAACATCATCAGATCAACTTCTCGAGAGAAGTCAAGAAATTAAAAACCAGAAAGTTTTTTTTAATTTTCAAAAATCTTAAAAATTAACACGAGAGAAACTAAACTTCAAGTTGGAAACGAAAAAAATTACATTAATCTTTATTTGCTTTGAAGAGAATAATGTCAACGATTCATTTTTTAATTTCTGTTTATATAAGAAAAGAAAAAATTAACAAAAGAATATATGAGGCCCTCCTAGGAAGAAGTGGCTAAGCGACAAATGTTAAAAAAAACGCCAGGAAATGCATTTAAAAGTTGTAACCAATTTGAAAGTGACATAACTTTTGAACTTCAGACATTTCGTCGAAATATGTTCACAACTTTAAAAGTTATTCTACTTTCAATTTTCGTACAACTTTACGTTTCCTGGCGTTTTTTTACTTTTGTCGCTTAGCCACTTCTTCAAAGGAGGACCTCAGATAATGTTGGACGGAATACTTTTATGCGCATGCTTCAACCGGCTATAGTATATAGCTTTGTATAACAGTATGCATAACAGTGTTGGGCTGTTGATTCTACTGTAAGGGGTCTGCGTTCGAGTCTATGCTCAGACTTCAGATTTCACCAATTTCTCTGGGTCTCCCTAAGTGGATTAGTGGTCCGGATCCCACGAAAGCTGTAATAATGAGGAGTGAGCAGAGCCAGAAACTGGCACGGTGCTCAGCCGAATTAATGAGACCTAGTTCGCTAATTCTTTGATTATTTATTATTACGAACACCTTCGGGAGTCGAATCACCATCTTCAGTGGACTTCGCTTACAGAGAAATGGTGTTACCTACTGAGTTGCAGGCGGTGGCACGTAAAATGGTAATTCCCCTTCGTCATGTAAACTTGCAAATGTACAGACGAGGTATAGCGACTTCAACCATTATTACGACCTATTTTTAATGCAGGAAGGAGGGGCCAAAGGCGAACTGCCGCAAAAACGCCCCACGCATAGAAGGAGAAAAAGTTCTAAAATTTTCGAGCTGCCTGGACATTCTGAGTTTAAAAGATTGGAGGTCACAGACATGGGGAAAGATGGTTTGAGGAAGGTTGTTCCAGAATTGACCGGTTGTGTAGATGAAAGGTTGAGAATTGCGTTAAAGAGTTGGACAGCAAAGGGATGAGAAAACGTCAAAAGTTAAACCATCGACTGTAGCTCAGTGAGTAATCCTGTTACCCTATAAAACAGGTAAACACACTGAGGGCGGGGGTTCGGGCTTTGAGCACTGAGCCACATTACCTGGCTTGAACGCCGTGCCAATTTCTGGCACTTCTGATTGATTATCATTATAATCAACATTACCGTAAACATAGTAATGCTGAAATACTAACAAGAAAAAGACTTATACAACCCAAATCAACATGGCTTCAGGGCGGGTAGATCATGCCTGTCACAGCTACTAGACCACCAGGAGAAAATATTAGGAACATTGTGTCGAGGACAAAACATTGATGTAATATATACTGATTTTGCTAAAGCCTTCGATAAATGTGACCATGGAATCATAGCACACAAACTTAAGGATACAGGAATTACTGGAAAGCTAGGAAGGTGGATATTTAATTTCTTGACGCAAAGAACGCAAAGAGTGGTGGTAAACAGAGTTAAATCGGAAGTCTCGGAAGTCGTGAGCTCTGTCCCACAAGGGACAGTATTAGCTCCCTTGCTGTTCATAATAATGATTGCAGATATTGATGCAGATATTAAGGACAGTATTGTATCATGCTTCGCAGATGACACGAAGATATGTAAGGAAATATTGAACGAAGGTGACATAAGAATACTACAAAAGGACATTGAAACATTATTCCAGTGGGCAGAAGACAACAATATGAAGTTCAACGAAGAAAAATTCCAACTTCTAAGATATGGTAATAACAAAGAGCTACAGAAAAAAGGGTACAAAACTCCGCAAGCCAAACAGATAACACCAAATCCACAAGTCAGGGATCTTGGAGTAATAATGTCGTCGGATGCGGAATTCAGAGAGCACTATAAAATCAAAATCACAACGGCTAGAAAAATAATGGGAATCATCTGGAGGAGCTTCCGCAGCAGAAAAGCAAACATCATGCTCAAATTATGGAAGAGTCTAGTCCTACCAATAATTGAGTATTGCTCAGTACTCACAAGCCCACACAGAAAAAGAGACATTGCGAGCATTGAAGCTATACAAGGACTTTTACGTCTAAGATAGAGGAAACGGAAGGTGAAGACTACTGGTCTCGACTACAATCCCTGGAACTCTACTCTCTTGAAAGAAGGCGAGAGCGGTACACAATAATATACATATGGAACATACTTGAGGGCACTGTCCCTAACCTCAGAAATGAAGTAGAAACAAACTGGAATGAGAGAAGAGGCAGATTTTGTACGGTCCCAGCTGCGGTGGGACAAGGAGCCATGAAAACGAGGATGGAAAATACCCTCAGAATACGGGGCCCAAAGCTTTTCAATGTCCTTCCAAAAGAAGTGAGGAATCTCCAGCACACCAACCTGAATAACTTCAAGAACCAGCTGGACAGATTCTTGTGCAAAGTCCCTGACCAGCCATGCGTGGCTGGCTACGAGGGCAGGAGGCGATCAGAGAGCAATTCCCTCCTTCACCAAGTCCCGCAAATGAGGCGGGATGCTGCAGAGGGGTCGACCGCAGGTCGATCCTGAACTGTCGTTCAAACTCAACAAAAGTAAACAAAAGTAAGTCTGTAAAACATCGGAAACATATCATTTATCTTCAAATAAGGTTCCAGAATGGGAGCGAACTCCGAGAATTGTTTGAGCCCGAGCATTAGCAGCACGGTATCTACAGAGTACCGACCCGGCTCATCCTGATGCAGCAGGGATGGGAGTCGAACACGGAGACTTACGTTCGATCATGGAAACATTTTGTTAGAAATTTAAAATTACCCAAGTGATATCGATATTAATAGGACCAATATCTGTACAAACGGTTATATATATATATATATATATATATATATATATATATATATATATATTATATATATATATATATATATATATATAGGTACAGGGTGTCCGAGAATTATCTGTACAATTTTTGGCTGTTATTAAAAGTCAACCATGAAGTGTAGAAATTCCAGTGTTGTCCCATTTTACAGAGAATCTCATTAAGTTTTTTCTGATACCAAGTTTTGACAAGTTTTTTAGAAATTCCAGTGTGTCCGAACATTATCTGTACAATTTCATCTTTTAATAAAATTCTTGATAACACACGTAAAATTCTTAAACAAGATTATTTAGAATCTGTATTTTCAAAAGTTTCTTTTATTAAAGTAACGTTGTTACAAACATTCGATATGTGCACCATTAGTGATTCGCAAAACATCCAATCGATACTCCAAATGTTGCCATGTACGCTGCAGCATATCCACATCAATTCGCTCAATAGCAGCTGTGATTCTTGCTTTTAAATCATCAATGTCTGTCACCCGCGTACATTTCTAAAAAACTTGTCAAAACGTGGTATCAGAAAAAAATTAATGAGATTCTCTGTAAAATGGGACAACACTGGAATTTCTACACTTCATGGTTGACTTTTAATAACAGCCAAAAATTGTACAGATAATTCTCGGACACCCGGTATATAATATATATATATATATATATATAAAGGTGATCCAGAGAAATGGGACCCAAAAGAAACCCCTGTAACTCTTAAAGTATAAGTCCTTTTATAAAATCATACGCATCATTCGAAAGAGGATAGTTACAAGTTTGTACAGGATTGTATAGGTTTTGACAATACAAGACAAGATAAGATACAAAACAAAATAAAAGTGTTAGTTAAACTAACCCTTCAAGATGACTGCATGGACTGTGGAACAGCTGCGTTTCATAACTGAGCAATATTATTATGAGCATGGAAGAAGTGTAGTTTCAGCTCAAAGATCTTTCAAGACAAATTTTCAGATGTCAAAATCACCTTCTAAGAAAGTAATCCGTCGGTGTGTCAGAAATTTTTCCCTAACTGGCAGCATTGGAAAAAGAAAACCAACTGGAAGAGTGCGCACAGCAAGGATAGACGAGATCATTAACAGAACTCATGAAATTGTACAGGATAATCCTAACATAAGCATCAGACATGCTTCTCAGCTGTTAGGAGTTGGATATGGAACAACAACACACCGTATATTCAAGCAAAATTTAATGCTCTTTCCATATAAAATTCAAACAGTGCAACAACTAAACGATGGAGATTTCGCACGAAGACGACAATTCTGTCAATGGATCCAACAGAAGGTAAATGACACCAGGAATTTTCTAGCAACTTTGATTATGTCAGACGAAGCCCATTTTCACTTGAATGGAACTGTAAACAAACAAAATTGTCGTTTCTGGGCAACAGAAAATCCATTGAATATTACCGAAGTCCCGTTGCATAGTCAGCGTGTAACTGTTTGGTGTGGTCTTACTGCATCTCAGATCATAGGGCCGTACTTTTTCGAGGATTCCACCGGAAACACGGTCACTGTAAATGGTGATCGCTACGAAAAAATGTTGACCGATTTCCTTATTCCTAAATTAAGAGATCTTTGTCTAAAAAACCACTGGTTCCAACAAGACGGAGCTACCTGCCATACCACACCACGAGGAACTGCATGGCAGTTTTGCGTCAAACGTTTCCAGGCGAGTTAATCTCAAGATTTGGAGACGTTGAATGGCCCGCAAGGTCTCCGGATTTTTCTCCCTTAGATTATTATCTCTGGGGATATTTAAAGAGTAGGGTCTACAGAAATAACCCAACGACCTTGCAAGAATTGAAGGCCGCCATCACAAATGAGATACAGGCCATACCACCGCACACTCTTGCAAAAGTGATGCAGAACTTACAAGCGAGAACACTGGAATGCTTGGCAACTGATGGAGCACATTTGAAAGGAGTCATTTTTAAAAGATAAATATTTCATAATAAACTTGTAACTCTACTCTTTCAAATGATATATAGTTTTTATGAAAGGAATTAAATATTAAGAATATTTGGCTTTTTTTATGGGTCCCATTTATCTGGATCACCCAGTGTGTATATATATATGACATGAATTTCACAATTAAACACGTGAAATGAATGGATGATGCAAATCCACAAAAAAAGAGAACTGATTCCAAGGCCTTTCGTATATTCAGAAGTACGCTGAAGTACAGTGAAGTCCCTGACGAGAGAGAGAGAGAGAGAGAGAGAGAGAGAGAGAGAGAGAGAGAGAGAGAGAGAGAGAGAGAGAGAGGTGAGGGTACCGTTAATTAATGTTGTTTAAAATTCTTTTTCTGCCCTTTTCTAACCTTATATAGGGCCAAGGGGAATGTAATCTATGTAACCTTTTTTCCGTCTTGCATGAAAATCAAGTCGAGGAATGCGAGCAAAGAGGGAAAAAATGTAAGTTAAATGTTCCTCCGAATATACACTCAAATAACTTTGTTATTTAATTTAAACAAAAAATTAATTCGGGTTTTATTTTAACAAAGTTAAAATTGAAGTAAGTAATTTATATTATTACTTCAAAATAAATTTGGTTTCCATTAAACAATTATACAATTATATTTGGGATTGACTTCATGGGGAAATTTTGAAAATTATTAATTCAAGGTAAGTATAATTTTTTTTTTGTAAGTTTTTAATCAAAAACCAAATTTATTTTGAACAGTTCAAAATTTTAACAAAATTGCGGTTCATAATTCTCACCACAGTAATTCTTTAATTAATAAAAAATTCAAACAATTTTTCTTTAATTAAACAAAAAGCATTTTGCCAATATATCTATCTATCTGTCTATCTATCTATCTATCTATCTATATTTCTTCGTTGACAGCTTGTTTGCGAGGAAAAGCAGTTTCATCAAAATGAGGACAACGGAGATTTTGACTAATTTTTTTTAATTTCTCAAACTTTTCGAAACATTTTGTAATTTCCTTCATTAGTACGAGCTAAAATAATAAAATACACGGAATTGCAAAACAATCATAATATGTGTATCAAAATATGCCTATCATATGTCCATCAAAATGTGCGTTTCATCAAAATATGTCCATCAAAAGGTTAAATTATAATTATTATTCTTCATTAGTGTAAATAATAGTAACACTTCATTCATTCTCACCATTTTTTACTTCATATCATTTACATTATATTTTGTTAGGTTAGGTTATATATATATATATATATATATATATATATATATATATATATATATATATATAATGCAAACCCACAAGGAAAAATAAAAATTATTTCAAGGCCTTTCCTGTATTCAGAAGTACATCATTCCCTGACGAGGTGTACTTCTGAATACACGAAAGGCCTTGGAATCATTTTCTTTTTCCTTGTGGGTTTGCATCATTCATTCATTTCACGTGTTTAATTGTCAAATTCATTCCATATATACAGTATATATATATATATATATATACAGTATATTGTGCAGAAAGTTGCATTCGCTGCTATTCGGTGTGATCTCTTGTATCAGTTTCCTCCTACACGGAAAATAGCGACTGCTTTTTTGTAGATATATTTTTGGGCTAAATTAACCTAACCTAACTTAAAATAAAATAAAGCAAAAAATGCTGAACTAGCATGAAGTAGTTGTAATTTGATTTTGAGTTTTTAAATTAAAATCAGACCAACCCTCGTGCATATATATATATATATATATATATATATATATATATATATATATATATATATATATATATATATAATTATTATATATATATATATTGGTAAAACCCTGAGTTATATGTATATCGTGGTCTAAAGAGGTTAAACAACCCCATCAACCAACCAACTGTGATTTTTCCCAAATGACGTTTATAAAATCAGAAAAACCTTTTAGGTATCCCAACTTACGTAAGGCGCTTTACCTCATTTACCTATAAAAGAGTGTGTAACTTGACCAAATTTAGGGACAACAGAAGAAAATTAAAGAGGGACAAGATGAAGGAACATAAGAAGTACTCCCTTTCCTCGCTAACCTACCTATCTCGCTAGCTTACTCCTTGTAGAGAAACTTAGAAAACGTCAAACCATATATGAAGCCCTCCTAAGAAGAAGTGGCTAAACGACAAAAGTAAAAAAAGCCAGAAAATGCAGTTAAAGTTGTTCCAATTTGAAAGTGACGTAACTTATGAACTTTTGAAGCTATTTCGTCGAAATTGGTAAACTTTACAAATGTTTTCTAGCATTTTTTACTTTTGTCGCTTAGCCACTTCCTCCTAGGAGGGCCTCATATAACTCTTATTACTTAAGCAACAATGATTATTTTAAATTAAAGACATAACTGGGATTTATAATCATTTCTACCCTTGAATTAATGAACAACGTTCATTGAAGAGGAAGAGAGTTAAAGGGGGGATTGTAGATTTAAGGAGGAGACTGTAGACATCAATCAACCGGGGAATTATTTGAGGTGGGGGGGGACGTTACACGGGAGACAGAAAGTGCTGGAACTCCGTTTCTATTGTCACTGTTCTCTTTAGCTGATCTTTTACCGTGTCTCATCTACCGTCTCGACAGCATGTTCTCGAACACACACTTCTCCCTCTATTCTTCACTACATATTCATGCATTTTATACACTACACATTCTTTTTAAATTTTATTTTAAAAATAAATGACATCATGAGCCTCAAAGTACTTGATTTTGGTTCACTCTTTCTTATAAAGGGGGTCATTTTTGCCGGACCAGCCCTTGGCCCCTCCTTTCTACTTAGAAAACACCAGAAACTAGCACTGAAGGTACTAAACAAAACTGCCTTCCTGAAAAAAATAAATAAAAAAATAATATATATATATATATATATATATATATATATATATATATATATATATATATATAGTGACAAATGTGAATAAACGCCTATAAGATATGAAAACCCGATCTTTATGGGTAATATTTTACATATTTTCAAGACTGAATTTAAATATATTTATCGATGCCAAGGAAACGAGGTTTGTGGGAGTTATTGGCTTTGAACGAGGGCGAATAACTGGCAAATGGAATGCTGGAAGAAGTCAGCATCGGACAGGCATTGAAATGAATTTTCAAATAGTGACTGTAATGTTGCATTTCAAGAACAAACAGAAAATAGCAATTTATGTCCATCTCGGGAAACGTGAGGCGATCATGAGAGGTTCCATGTTCTGTACGAAAATTATAAAAAGGTCAGTGGAATAAAATTCCGATAGGTAGTAGATGGATCGGAGGGTATCCATATATATATACACACACACACAGAGGGTTGGCAAAAGTAAATAGACACCACGATAATTGTCCTCAAGAAAAAGTGACAAAGTTCGTCAATGGAATGCTAGAACGTGTGTCAGCTTTAGATAATAATAAAATTATTCAATAATTTTTTTATTATTTACCGACTTTTATTATCAAATCGAAAACTATGGAAGAAACCCGAAGATTAGCAGCGACCTTAAGTTTACGAAACAGTGTGTAGAGATGGAAAAGAAAGCCCAGAAACTATTGGGTTATATCAGGAGGCAATTTCAGTTTCGGAACAAGGAGATTGTGCTCTCACTGTACAATTCCCTTGTTCGGCCGTACCTGGAGTATGCTGTGCAGTTCTGGTCGCCCACCCTCAGGAAAGATATTGAGAGGCTGGAGCGAGTGCAGGCGAGGGCCACAAAGTTGATCCCTTCCGTTAGGCATATGGGCTACAATCGACGGTTACGCGCCCTGAACTTGTTTTCGCTTGAAACTCGGAGGCTGCGCGGTCAACTGATCGAGGTTTTCAAGCTCTTACGAGGGTTCAACGATGTCGATTTTAGAAGTATGTTTAGTTTAAATGATAACCCAACTCGCAACAATGGTTGGAAGTTGGATTTGAAACGGTTTAGGACTAGTGTGTGTGGGAATTACGTTACGTATAAGATCTGTGACACATGGAACAGGTTACCTTCGGAAGTTGTGAACAGTTCCTCTGTGGATCAGTTCAAGAAAAGGTTAGACGAAATCTTGCACACTATTTGAGTGTGTAAAGACATTTAGGACCTCAGTCTGCGGAAATTTCTTTTCCTGTAAAATAGTTGATATCTGGAACCAACTTCCCTCAGAGGATGTTTCCAGTCAAAGTGTAAATCTGTTTAAAAATAGGCTAGACAAAGTACAGAACACACTCATAGTTTAAGATTAAAACCTCAGAAAACTCTGCAGGAGTTCGCTTGCTCGGTGTCTCTGTGAGCAAGCTAAATATAGAGCTATTTATATATTCTCCACTTTCCTGTAAAATTTCCTTGGCTACTTTTCCAGGGTCAAGGTATTTTCTTCAACCTTTTTCCGTACCTGCCTCTGGCAGGGAGGGAGCGGAGGGTGGGGAGAGAGCCTTCTACTTTTCTATCCAGTTTTCTACTACTGCTAGCATAGTTTGAAAGACAAAATTTTCCCTGGCACCCGTTGCCATTGGTACCTCCTCGGTATGGGCCGCAAGGCCTTTTGAGGTACTTCTTTTCCTTGTAACTCCTTGTAACTCTCTCTCTCTCTCTCTCTCTCTCTCTCTCTCTCTCTCTCTCTCTCTCTCTCCTCTCTCTCTCCTCTCAAGAAATCATTTGATTTTATAGCATTTTTAAGCTACAAATTGTCAAAAGCAAAAATCCAAAAATTTGAAGCAATCTTGAATTGGACCATCAAAATAAACGACTTTCAAATTACTCATTTCACTTTTATGGTGAAGTAAATTGTGAAAAAAGTGCAATTTCTAAACTTTAGAGAAAAGAGAGATTTACTAACATTTAATGAATAAAAAGATTAAATTCATTAGCTTTTAATTAAGTAATTATTACTGAAAATCTAATTCAGTCTGGACTTAAGTGTACTTTAGAGTTAAATAAACTGTTAATTGATCGCTTCCAATTAATTTATAATAGAAATGGTTGTTATATAATGTTAATTGAAATTGAAAAGTTTACTGATAGAAGAACGAACTAACTTCCATAATACAAATAGTAATAAATAAAGAAAAACGAACTAAAATAGGACTTCAAAAACTAAAACGAGAAAGAAATATGAGTAATGAACTTTAATTTTTTTTAATTAGAATTTAAAATTATTTTAAAAAGTTATTTTTTTTAATCAAGTTAAAATTTTGTGTTTTCTTTTTAGGAAATAAGAAAATGGCGTGAAATAAAAATGAATTTAATTTAAAGATAATTTGTCGGTGAACGAACGAACGAAAGAAAAAATAAGAACGTTCAAATGGTTAACGTAACAAGGAAATCCCCAACACCCGTGGTTCAGTGTTACTAAACATCGTTTTCAAATGATCGAA